>CM031575.1:1798773-1822599 GCA_018467065.1 Ephestia elutella
TTATCACGAACAATCGAAGATTTTCTTAAAAAGCCCGAAATAAAATACGGAGATGATTGTTTACAAGGCAAGGCAGTGTTGCCATACTTCTTTATGACAAATTATGTACTAGCATAGTAATTATACATCATAGAATTTGAATTTGTTTATTTAATTTGTGTAATGTTCGAGTAGAATAAAATCGTTCAACTATTTCTTCTTGTAAGTATAAGTAAGTATAAGAATAAAAGCCAGTCTAGTCTATTCAGAGCTTTCCTTTAATTTTATTTATAAGCGTATTTGATGGAAGATCGGATATAAAAATAAAAACAGGAATAAAAACACCAGGATAAGCTGAAAGGTGACACTCAAGTCATATTTATTTTTCTACAATAAATCATCGACACAGTTGACATGTTAATACCTTCATGCTCTAATACTCCTCCTTAACATGGCAACCCTGAATGAACTACTGGTCCTCTGACCCGAAAAAAAAAAAAAAAAAACTTACTGGCCCTCTGGCCAATCACTGACCCAACATAGAACCATAGCATCCATCACTTACGCACATAATATATACATCCCTATAAACACACACTCTGACACATTACTTCACATTCAAAGCATTTACACAAAATTCAAACTTTCCTCGAGACAAGGGTTTGGTCATTACATCAGCCACCATATGACTGGTCTCCAGATATCGGAGCACAAGGACCTTCTCTTGCAACTGCGACTGAATAAAGTGTAATTTTACGTCAATGTGTTTAGTGCGTTTATGAAAAACACCAGATGGGCTTTCTGCTATGGCCATCGCAGACTGACTATCACCAAAACATAGTTATAGTTTGCAATGTGTTAGTCAATTCACTCACCAGTCTTCTCTGAAAAACAGCTTCTCTTGCTGCATTCGATAAGCTAATATATTCCGCTTCTGCACTAGAAAGTGCCACAACCGTCTGTTTTTTGATTTCCCAGTGTATGATTGATGATGTGCCATACTTGAAAATAAAACCAGAGTATGATCTCCGATCAGTCTGATCGCCTCCGTGATCAGCATCGACATAGGCCACAAGCTTGTCCCCATTCTTCTTAAAATGTAAACCTAAATACTTAGTGCCTTTTAAGTACCGCACCACTCTTTTAGCCGCTTGCCAATGTTCTTCACTATAACAGCAGTTAAATTGACTGAGATAGCTAGTGGCAAAGGCAATATCGGGCCTCGTACAAACTGCCAGATACATCAGTGCACCAATTAACTCCTGATATTTTAAATTTGAAGGAGGTTCGTAATTAGGTGTATCTGGTTTGGTCAACCTCTGACCAGGTACCAAAGGTGTGGCCACAGGTTTACAGTCTACCATGTTGAAACGAGAAAGTATTTTTTCAACATACCCTTCTTGGTTTAAGCTAATGCCATCTTTTGACTGTCTAATCTTCATTCCTAAAAATAAATCCGCCTTCCCAAAATCTCTCATTTCAAAAGTTTCCATGAGCTCCTTTTTGAGACAACTCATCTCCGTTTTATTGTTCCAAAAAATTAGTATGTCGTCTACATAGACCGCTAAAATTATTAGCCTGTGTTGACTGCTTCTTACGTATACGCAAGGCTCACTCTCTAGAGCTTTGAATCGTAAACTTTTCAACACTGTATCTAATTTTTTATTCCATTCCTTTGGCGCTTGTTTGAGGCCATATAAAGATTTTTTGAGTTGACATACGTAATGCTCTTTCCCTTTCTCTTCGAAACCTTTTGGCTGTCTCATAAACACCGTTTCTGACAGATTTCCATTTAAGAAAGCGGTTTTAACATCTAATTGATCAATACTTAGACCCTTTTCTGCAGCTATAGCTAATAATAGACGCAGAGATGAGTGTCTCACCACCGGCGAATAAGTATCGTTAAAATCAATCCCAGCTCTCTGCTTGAATCCCCGAGCAACAAGCCGTGCTTTATATCTCTTGTTATTATTCCCCTCTGTTTTGATTTTAAGTATCCACTTCGAATCAATAACATTTTGACAGCTTGTTGGCTCCACGAGAACCCAAGTCTCATTTTTCTTTAAAGCATCCAGCTCCTCCTGAATTGCCTTACTCCATTTGTCTCGATCACTTCCAGAAAGAGCTTCTTTTATAGATGAAGGCTCTCCTTCGTCTAAATCCAATACTGTTTGATATAATTCATAGTCAGGGTACTCTTTTGCCTTTCGATCTCGTAAAGGATACCTTCTAGTTGCTATCCCCTCTGTAGCTCTATTATCCTCTGATAATGGTGCTTCTCCAGTAGCTTCTAATGTACCAAGCCTGTTTTCCAACAGTGAAACCTCTTCAGAAACTGGTGAGACACTAGTATGGTTCTGTAACCCTTGAGTACTAATCTGACTATCTCTATGATTATGTTCTGATCCTTGCGATTCCGACAAACAGTCTATAAAGACGTCATCTCCTCCTTGATTTAACTCCTCCGGTTCAGGATGACTCCACTCTTCTATTGGATCAAGTTGGACTACCACTTCTTGGTTAATTTGATTATTTCCTGTCTCTTGACAATCTCTAGTCAATACGGTAGACAAAACTTCGTTTTCGAAAAATACGACATCTCTTGCTTTGTAAATTAGTAGAGAATTTTGATCTAAAAGCCTGTAACCTTTAGTGTTTTCACAATATCCTACAAAAATGAGAGACCTGCTTTTATTATCAAACTTTCTCCTCTTTTGCTTTGGAACATGCATAAAAGCCCTGCATCCGAAAACTTTTAAATCAACAAGACTTACTTTTCTACCTGTCCAAGCCTCTTCCGGCGTGACATCCTTCAAAGCTTTTGTCGGTGACCTATTTTTCAAGAAAACTGCTGTACTGACAGCTTCTGCCCACAGACGTTTCCTAAGACCTTCATCTCCAATCTGCTGAAGCATGCACAATGCCTTTTCATTGATTGTTCGATTTGCACGTTCAGCTACCCCATTCTGTTCAGGGGTATAATCCACAGTTAATTGATGAACAATCCCATGTTGAACAGTAAATTGAGACATTGACCGATTAACGTATTCTCTTCCGTTATCAGTTCTTAACGTTTTGATCTTAGCGCCTGTTTGTTTTTCTACAAGCGTTTTAAATTCAACGAATTTATTAAACGCTTCGCTCTTTTGTTTCAGGAAATAAACAAACGTTTTCCTTGACTTATCATCAATAAAAGTCAAGAAATATTTGTACCCACTTATTGATTCATCAAAAGGGCCACAAATATCCGAATGAACTAATTCTAGTAAATCCTTAGCTCTGACAGTCTTATGTTTAGGAAAAGGCTTTCTCGTCTGCTTACCCTTAAGACACGATTCGCACTCCTAGCTTATCAACAGAGTTAGGAAAACTTACCCCTGTAGCCATTCTATCTTTAAGCAACCTCAAATTTCGTACTCCTAAATGCGCCATCCTCCGATGCCATAGCAGTAACTGCTGCTGCTCATCCGTCGACGTTGCAAGAGCTGATCCCTGCGAACATCTCATTTTTAATTTATACACACCTCTTTCAAGCACGCCTTTCACAACCGGCTTCCCATTCACCTTACATTGTTCTTCGCGATAGACCTCACAGCCTGTGGATTTAAACATGACAATAAATCCCGACTTGACAATCTCACTGACACTCAATAAATTGTTTGATAAATTAGGTACATACATTACATTTCTTACCTCCACATCAAACATCTCGCTAGATACCGACCCAATCGCTTCTCCATACAACTTTTCATTATTGGCACATACAATCTCCTTTTTCTCAATCTCTCTCATGTTCCTCAACCATTCCTTCTTGTTGGACATATGATTGGAGGCTCCAGAGTCAATAATCCATTCAGTTTGAGTTACCAAAGAAGTTGCCATAGCAACCGATGCCTTCTTAGGATTGTTTGGACATTCTCTCGCTTTGTGAGGTCCATCACATATAAAACATCGTATCTTTGTGTTACTCTTGTTACTCTTGGATTTCTTTTTCTTGATGAAAAGAGCTTTAGAAGATGATTCTCCCGCTGTACTTGTTCCAGCATATGTGTCCTCCATTTGGAGTAGCTTTGTTTTCACATAGTCAGTAGTGAGTGTTCTCTCATGATTTTCAATTGCCAGTCTCATAGGGCTAAAACTCTCTGTTAAACCTTGTAGCATGAGAGCAGCTAACAACTCATCATCCACTTCTTTCCCTATATCTCGCAGCTGTTGCGCTGTCGTCATTACCTCAGTCACGTAATCTCGGACGCTCCTGAAATTCTCCAACTTCAAGGATACTAATTTAGAAAGCAGCCTGCATCTATTGTTTAAGCCTTTATCTTCAAAAGCTACCTGTAGAGCTTCCCAAGCTTCTTTTGCTGTTTTACAATTTCTGACGTGCACAAGACAATGAGGCTTTACTGTGAGGCAAATCCTAGCTCTTGCTTTCTGATCACGTCTATGTCCAACTGGATCTGTGGTATGTGGTGTATTGACAACGCATTCCCATAGGTCATCGTGAATTAATAATAACTCCATCAAAAATTTCCAGGTACTATAGTTCGAAGTACCGTCTAATCTTTCGATACTATTTAATCCAAAGGTGCTCTCAGATTTGGGTGCTTGAGCACTATCTCCAGTGCATGTGTTTGTATCCATGGTATCTTTATATGTCGTGTTTTATCCTTATTTGTTTAAAAAGAATATTGCGACTTACGAGTTTTCTTTTTATCCGTTGATAAAGCCCATAACCCTGATGGAAGATCGGATATAAAAATAAAAAACAGGAATAAAAAACACCAGGATAAGCTGAAAGGTGACACTCAAGTCATATTTATTTTTCTACAATAAATCATCGACACAGTTGACATGTTAATACCTTCATGCTCTAATAGTATTAAAAGCAGAAGGGGAGGCATTCGCCTAGCTGGGACGCTATAGGCTAGATTAAATTAGAAGATGTGTCCCACTACGCTGGATTTTTGCGATGACAGTCGATTTTTTTATGTACCAATAGTAGAAGGGGAATGCCCCTCAGCTGTATTAGCCCTTTCCAACCGGCGAAGTTTTTTTTGCGATATTACTTTTTTATTTAGTATTTGCTATTCATGGGGGTCTAGAGAAACCCTAAAAATATAAAAAGAAATCCAGATACCCTACCTTTCTGGAAAAAGGGCCCTCACGCTCATGAGCATCAAGAAAGATTTGCAATGCGCACTATCGTGAAGATGCTTTAATCAATGTAGTTTTTTATATAAATATACATAATTTATTAGAAAATTAAAGTGTTTATCAAACCTTTATCAGTCTTACATGAATAAAAGTCTTTTTTGTACTTAAAATTTATAATAAACCTTAAAAAAAAAACATAAATCAACAAAATCTGTAGAGAACTGATTATTCTTATCCAATGCTACTGGATCTCTTAGGAAAAGCTGGCTTTCATCATCATGAGACATATTCTTGTCTTTTTGAACTTTAATAATATCCGACCTGGTATTCTGTTCATCATATTAGTATCTGTACCATGCAAATTATTTTGTTTTGATGTAGGTAATTCCTCAGTCAAAGGAACAGTTGTGAAAAATCTGTCACGGCAGGTGCAGCTCTCTGGTGGTATTGTTTTTGTTGAATGAAGTACAATAGAAGGTCCAAGACCTAAATTTGTATTTTCAAACTTTGTTTTTGCACCTTTATTTATTTCAAAGTTAACCATGACATCGTGACTTGTAGAAGCTACAAATTTTTTCAATTCTTCAGGTCTGGGTTCATTTTTTACTACTTGCTGAGGCAAGTTGTGAAAAATATACCTACACACACCCATACAGATCGTCTAACCATTATGTATTCATATATACGGTAGAAGTCTTAAAAACAAACTCAATGGACACAATAACTTACAGGTTGCACTTCCCAGAGTGTATTTTGCTATTAATCGTTGGTGAGTGATGGTGGTGTGTCAGAATCCACTGGTGAAATACAATGGTGTCTCAAATCTAGTGGTAACTTTTCAGTACATAGGTAATCACTGATATGGACTAATTCACATAATCAAATGGATGCCAAACAATTTGGCTATTTCTTGACGATATCATCCAAGCTGAGTTCCAGTTTCGCGCAAGTACTATGTGTTTGTTCACATTGAAGCTAGTTTACAAGAATTTGTGATCAAAGTAATTATCTAAACAGTATTTGGGGCCATTCCAGGACCAGAAGGTTGTGATGGATAGTCGCGATCCTTATAAAAAAGGGGTATTTGTCTATCTATTGTAAAGCAGCACAGATAAAGTTGCCTGGAGTGGTTCAGGTGAAGATTGGTGCCTTGCTAGTTACTCCTAGGAGGTGGAGGGAATAGGGCTGATCTCCTTGTGAAACTTTTCTATCTATTCTTCATTTTGGTTTTACAAAAAAGTCTTCGAAAATGTTTGGGTCAATTTCGTCATTAAGTTTGTCAAAATCGGACTTATTTTCATCTTGAAAAATGTTGAGGATGTTTTCATTGCAGAGTACTGTACATACAAAAATAATTAGGTATATAAAAATAAGAAATAACAAGTTTTATGTACCCTACATTTCGAACGATTTTGCTCCGAAAAGTACATTTGCAACCGGATCGTTACGCTCGTGACAATCCAAGTTTGTCTCCCTCTAGATGATTTATTTTCGGTAATTTATTGATAAAATTAATAGTATTATAATAAGCAATTCTTAAACAAATGAAGCTAGTAAGAAAAATGTAAGTCCAGAACAAAAAAATATGATTAATAACTACTTACGTGACCGGCCTCCCTGGCCAAAATACGCAGCCGTCTTCGAAGTCTGATAGCTCACCATTGACCGGTCGCATCTAGTTTCGATAGGCATTATAATCAAAGTAATGAACCCGCACGATCGCGCGATACCGGTCGCGTTCACAAAAACGAATTATTTTCGCGCCGAGAATTTTTTTCTTTCAATGCTCACGCTCGTTTAGAGCCGGGTGGAAAGGGTAGGTATGGTAATGACCATACCTCTAATACAGCTGAGACCAGCTAAGGGTTCTTCATCAGATACTTCGAGTTTTGACATCAAATGAAGCGGCCCAACAAGTTGAATATTTTTTCAACCGACTTCCAAAAAAAGGAGGAGGATATATGTTTCGATGTATGTATTTTTTTTTTATGTAAGTATGTTCGCCGATTTCTTTCGGTAATTTTAAAGATACCGAAGAAAATATGAAAATACAAACATTTCATTAAAGCAAAAGCCAGCGACAGAATTTCCTGCCTTATTTTATGAAAACTCAAAGGTTCATTTTGTATGTCCCCAATACAGAAATAAGCGATTAGCGACCAAAGAAGTTGCATCACGATGACTTAGGCAGATAATATGTAGCAATAATATATAAAGTGGTAGATCAATTTCCTCAAAGTATAAGATTTTTTAAGAATTTATTCCGAATAATATTAGAAATCATGCCATCCATTGCCAGGCACTTGGTGCAGATATAAACCCCTGCTAGACATTGTATTTTGGAAGGTCCACATATTCATACCCCGTTGTTGCTACCCATATTAACTGCATAAGCAACCTAGATCCAAACTTCATACCTACTCGCTAAATTTTTAACCCGTATTCCCACGCAGACAAACATTCAGCATTATTGAAATTCGGCTCTCTGTCTATTTATCTATCAAAAAATAATAGACAATTTGGCAAGTTTTGACATTTGAAATCAAACTGACATAAAAAGTTTAGAATTCTTAATTTTCGGCCAAATAAAAAATAAGTTTAAGTTTTCATGACAACAAAATTGCGCCAAATTCTGTGAATTAAGGAAAATAGGTTTTGTACGTGCACTAAAAATGATAAAATAAAAAAAAATCCAAAAAAAAGAACCGACTTCCATTATAAAACTTAAAATCATGAAATAACAAAATAGGCAGATTAATAAAACAGAAAAATGTATTGGCATTGTACCTACTGGATGAGGTGAAGTCGGTGCCAAATTAATAATTAAATAATCTAAATTAACATTAGAATCATGTAAGTATAAATAAAATGGCTAAATAAACAATTACATAACATCCTTACTCTCCTGCACTTGGCACCGACTTCACCTCATTCAGTAGGTAGCATGCCAATACATTTTTCTTTTTTATTAATCTGCCTATTTTGTTATTTCGTGATTTTAAGTTTTATAATGGAAGTCGGTTCCTTTGTTTTTGGAAAAAAAAATTTCGTAAAGGCGGTATGTCGATCTCTAATAGTTTGTTTGGCCTCTTGTGTTTTCTAATCAGGGTCACCAGGAACTCCAGATCTTCGATTATCCTAGTTTTTATACTTTTCCCGTTATGTGGCTATTAAACCCTAACTCTGTAACAAATATCAGCTCTCTGAGTTTATGGGAAGTTCTAGTTCTATTCTGATGATCATGAGTGAGTGAGTGTGTGTCATAAATGCGAAACTTTGCTTTCGCTTAACTTCGGAACTAAATGACCTACAGACTTGAAATTTTGGATTTTAAGTATGTGATTATAGCTTACTGGATGACGAAAATTTCTACGTTCTGGTCTTATCCACAGGTTCTCAAATAGGGGCCTGAAAATGCGGCGAAATGGTTCCAATAAATTATGGTACGGCAGTGTTTGCTTCGCGCTCGACATGGCGGGGGCACTACCATGCCCTCTGATAGGTGTGCGTTACCCTGGCAGGAAAGTGTGTCCTGGAGTTAAGTGAATGGATCCAAAACGTTGTGCGTAGTCTAGTGTACATGTGCCGCGAATAAAACTTTTGTGCGTCTTGTAGTTTAGGAAAAAATCGGAAATCTAGGATTCTGCTAGGGTAACGTCGTTCTAGCAGGAAAGTTCTAAACGAATGATCGGAGAGAGAAATATTCTGGGGGGGCAGAGAGCTTAGAGCTGTGCATTGACCTGGGCCGAAAAGATCATTTGTGCGTCTTCAGGTTTTCGGGATATTGCATTTCCTGCTAGAGTAACTAGATCCATCGTATGTGCGCCTGTAAGATAAATATACATGAGTAGCTATTCATTTGTGCCCATCTGTGCCATAATTAGATTTAAGAAAATATTTATAATTTTTAAGTAATCGCGTTGTCTTTGAAATCACGAAAAAAATCAGAGCGCCTAAATGAAAAGACGTGTAAGCTCGCTGAAAACTGTATTCGATTCTTCTATACACCTATAATAACCACAAAAAGTTTCTGAAGTGCACATGTATTCATTATTGAATAATATTACTAAAAGACAAAATTAGGTGACTTAACTTTGACGTCAACATACAAGAAACCGGCTCAACCCAATAAGTGTGCGTGTGAACCAAAGATTAGTGTGTTCAGTTATAAGTTATCGTGGAAATTTTCAGCTCAAAATGTTAAGGATATAAGTAAATAAACAAAAATCCAAAAATATATGAACAACGGCAGATTATCCGGCCAAATTAGAATGACTACAAAAAAGCGACGGTTTCATACATATCGATAACCTTCTCTATTGAACGTATTATACCTAAGCTGTTCGTACAGTCGCATTTAAACGTTTATTAGCAAATGCCAACCTGTAACTTTATTTGTGGGAAATAGTGGGAGTAATTAAAAAATATGTATTGTTGTTAAATAGGGATTTGTATAAAAGTTAAGGTCGTGTTCCTTATTTGTCGAAATAGAGTAGATTAGGTACCTTCTATAAAAATACAAAATGTGTTTTTTAAATGTGAAAGTTTATTTAGGTACCACTATTATGAACTAGCTACATGGCTATGGCTACTGTTTCTTCTTCCATGTCGAGTCGTACAATTCTGCACACCGACCGATGTTTCCTTCCTCCGCGCGGCACCCGATGACGTTGGATTAGTTTTCTGTCTACGTATAACAAAAACAATAGGGAGGGAGTCGCTTTGTCTAGCTAGCGTGAAGAAAGTAAGATAACTAGTAAGCAAAATGGTATAAGTGGGACAGAGATAGATATATAATCGTCATTCTATTTTCAATAATGCGATGTATTTTGCTTTTTACAGTGAGTCATCTTTTCTTTTCTCTTGGTAAACAGTTTGGTGCGTTGCGTGTATCACGCGTGCATGTTGTATGTTATGACGCTATGGAGATCCTGTTGCGCAGTTGCGTTTGTTTACTTTTTAGATGTTGGTTAAAAAGTTTATGAAGTTGGAATGGAATAATCTGCAATGGTAAGTAAATATTTAAGTTACCAATGGTTAGAAAGGAAGGCATTTGGTTTTCTTTAGCAGTAAGTAAATATTATTTTATTGTTCGAGACCCACAGCTAAAAGTGCAGTCCAAAGTCATTGAGTCATTTTTGTTTTCGGCTAAGCAGTTGATTTAAAAATGCAATATCCCAATAAGACTGGACATCCTTTCCGCAAAATATGCTTGGTAGATATATAAGGTACCCAGCCAGATCATGAGACATATTTTATGCTTTGACTACTGGACCACCGAGGCAACTACGGTGTCAAATCCGTTTGTTTGTTACCACTTCATGCTTTATCTACTGAAATAGTCTTCCTGAAATTTCGCATACACATAGTTAGAAGTACTGGAGAAGGACATAAGGTACCTTTCATCCCGGGAAAAAGCACTGTTCCCAGTGTCCACAGTAGTAGTTTGATCTGTGATTTGATGCCATAATATTTACTATTAAAATTACCTATGTATAAGAGAATAAAAATAATAATTTCCAAATCAAAAACCTCTTTTTTTATTTTATATGGCCACTATGTGCGTGCATGTCCTGTGCATTTTATATCCATACTAGCTTTTGCCCGCGGCTTCGCCCGTGTGAATTTCCCACGGGAACAGTGCTTTTTCCCAGGTATCTTATGTTCTTCTCAGTACTTATAACAATGTGTATGCGAAATATCAGGAAGAATGGTTCAGTAGATTAAGCATGAAGAGGTAACAAACAAACAAGTAAATAAACAAAAAAAACTCACTTTCGCATTAATAATATTAGTTAGAATAGGATAGTTAGGATTTTTTAATTATTTCCTCAAATTTTGTCGGGAATTCCCAGTTGGGAATTGCTGACAGACGTTTGATAGCGACTGTACGGCCAACAGCTTAGGTATAATACGTTCAATAGAGAAGGTCATCGATATGTATTAAACCGTCGCTTTTTTGTAGTCATTCTAATTTGGCCGGATAATCTACCGTTGTTCATATGTTTTTGGATTTGTGTTTATTTACTTATATCCTCAACATTTTGAACTGAAAATTTCCACGATAATATTTGACTAAACACACTAATCTTTGGTTCACACGCACACTTATTGGGTTGAGCCGGTTTCTTGTATGTTGACGTCAAAGTTAAGTCACCTAATTTTTGTCTTTTTAGTAATATTATTCAATAATGAATACATGTGCACTTCAGAAACTTTTTGTGGTTATTATAGGTGTATAGAAGAATCGAATACAGTTTTCAGCGAGCTTACACGTCTTTTCATTTAGGCGCTCTGATTTTTTTCGTGATTTCAAAGACAACGCGATTACTTAAAAATTATAAATATTTTCTTAAATCTAATTATGGCACAGATGGGCACAAATGAATAGCTACTCATGTATATTTATCTTACAGGCGCACATACGATGGATCTAGGAGATCCACGATTTTGCAAAACGTTACTCCAGCAGGAAATGCAATATCCCGAAAACCTGAAGACGCACAAATGATCTTTTCGGCCCAGGTCAATGCACAGCTCTAAGCTCTCTGCCCCCTCAGAATATTTCTCTCTCCGATCATTCGTTTAGAACTTTCCTGCTAGAACGACGTTACCCTAGCAGAATCCTAGATTTCCGTTTTTTTCCTAAACTACAAGACGCACAAAAGTTTTATTCGCGGCACATGTACACTAGACTATGCACAACGTTTTGGTTCCATTCACTTAACTCCAGGACACACTTTCCTGCCAGGGTAACGCACACCTCTCATAGTTGAGATAGATGTAAAGTAGGTCAACCTCAATCGCTGATCAATTTTCAAAATACAAAACCTCAAACTACTAGATTTTATACGTTTACCATCGCATCGATTCAAGCGATGTAGTGTGAAATGTAGACACTGTTACTTGGCACAAAAGTAGGTACTTTCCCTAAAACTTCGTACATCAACCTAAAACAAATCCACAGCAAATTCGTCTTTATTGCGGAGACATAGAGGTCACTTGTGGGTTGACTGTATAATGATGCTTGCGGAATTGATTTTACATCCAATTTATGGTCACAATGTCAATCCACAGAGTTTGCAAGCTAATAGAAATGTCATCTGCCGTCTTTTATATTAAAACTATGGAACGTGGGAATTTCTGGAAATCCTTTTAATGCTTCCCTACACTCCCACCTACAAAGGAACCTTTATGCCAAATTTCAGCTTCCTACGCCCAGTAGTTTCGGCTGTGCGTTGTCTGTCAGTCACTCAGTCGCATTGAATTATAAATAAACTAGCTTTTGCCCGCGGCTTCGCCCGCGTGAATTTCCCACGGGAACAGTGCTTTTTCCCGGGATAAAAAGTAGCCTATGTGCTATTCCAGGTCATTATCTACCTCTGTACCAAATTTCATCGAAATCCGTCCAGTAGATTTTGCGTGATTGAGTAACAAACATCCTCACAAACTCACAAACTCACAAATTCACAAACTCACATCCAAACTTTCGCATTTATAGGTAATATTAGTATATATTAGTATATTAGTATGGATACAGTCGATAACGGAAGAATTTATACCTACATATTGATATGATATAATATATATATATATCGCTTCGACGCAGTGTACAACAATCGTAATTGAAAATTCAACAAGTATCAAATTAAAATTAATATCGAATACTCGGATCCACGGTCACTTTAAGCAAAAAAATAATCAAAATTATACGTCAACGCGATCAGGAGTTATTACCGTAAATGTTGCGATTTTTTGCATATTTTGCAATTTCAGACAGCAAACAAAACCTATGGGGTAGGTACTTCCCGTTGACCTAAAATTATGAAATTTGTCGAAAAGCAAGGTCTAACAGTACTTATATAGGAATAAATCTGAAAGAAATATGTTGTTGGAAGTTAAAAAAAAAGTGTTACAAACTTATTTTTGCCCTCGATGCAGTATGAATCCTATATAGGGAGCGAACTGCAAAGTTAAGTTTGTTTTGCGTGTACGGAACCCTCGGTGCGCGAGTTTGAATCGCACTTGGCCGGTTTTAGGGTTCCGTACCTCAAAAGTAAAAAACGGATCCCTTATAAGATCACTTTTTTGCTCGTCTGTCCGTCTGTCTATCAAACTTTTTTTCTCAGGAAAGCTTTAAGGTATCAATTTGAAATTAATATCGAATACTCGGATCCATGGTCTCTTGCAGCAGAAAATAATCAAAATTATACGTCAACGCGATCAAGAGATATTAGGTACCGTAAATGTAGCGAATTTTCGTATATTTTGCGATTTCAGGCAGCAATCAAAACCTACGCGGTACTTGTCGTTTTGTAGATAACTCGTAGTATTTCGAAAACTATTGATCTAAATTACATGCAGTAAAAGGCAAATATTATATATATATATTAAGTACTTGTGACGATAGACCTGTTTAATTTGATAAGAATTAATAAATTGTGGTTAATATCACCAGTTAAAAAACAACTAACGATTTTAATTATTTTTAAAACATAAAAGTAGTTATTATGGCTGAAATATAAAAGCTAGATATATGCTATCGCGGACTTTTTTGTAGACCTATTATAGATACACAATTCCTCCATACATGATTTTGATACATCTCTTAAGGATTGGACAGCGTTTTCGATGAAAGCTGCCGGGCGGCTAATTTTTTTCCGACTTCCTTAACAATTATCGCTATATTTCAACTAATATACACAAAACCTAAACTAATTATACACTAAAATCTTCCTCATGAATCACCCTATCTACTACTGAAAACCGCATGAAAATCCGTTCAGTAGTTTTTGAGTTTATCGCGAACAGACAGACAGACAGACGCCGCGGGGGACTTTGTTTATAATGTGTTATGACTATATAAACTCAATTTATTCTTACCAGCCCTATCATGTAAGCAATCTTACCATGTCTTTTTATGATTTTACAACAATATAAATTAAAATAGACTTTTTAGGAAATTACTTTCGTGGTTAATAAATGTTTTACTTTAGAATGTTTAGGTTTGAATTAATATTTGATTTATTTTCAACAAAATCCAAAAAAAGTACTGTGAAGATTGTTTAAATGATAGGACTGGTAAGAGTAAATGGATTTTAGATATAGATGTTTGCCCGGTATGAGCAATAAGCAACCCAAATGATGTAAGTTGTTAAAAGTAAGAGGGTAGTCATTGTTATTGTGTTTTCAATTTAGTGGTTTTACAATGAGCTAAAGCATTGTCTAACAGTCAAACCTAAGGGTTGAGCAGAGAGTTCATGTTATGCTAATGTCTTGTTATTTGAAATTCTGTGGCTTCATCATTAATGGACTGTCAAGCTCAGCCCAAAAGCATCCAATCAAAGCTCCACTGCAGCTTTGTTAATGAAGGCCTGTATCATCGAAATCAAATTTGTGTTTCAAAATTCAAACTCCTTCGTTGCACAATTAAGGATTTCCAGAGTGCATGTACATGCACTTTTAGAGCAGTTGCGTAGTACGATTTTAAAGATACAATTAAGGGTAGTATACAACTAATCATAGAGCTAGAAAAAAAATTACTTATACAGCTGAGGAAGCGGGATGTCAGATATGGTTTTTGCCTACGTTGGTGAAGGACAGGTAATATCTTCTGTGAAGCTCATATTTGCCAAGTTTGACATTTTTGGTGTGTTTTTGTTCCATAGACTTTGTGAACAATCTGTAAAAAATAATAATTTAGCGCACTATTATGAACGATTTTTGGCTTCATTTGACAATCAAGTTCATATGTCTATTAAAGAATTTTTTTTTTAATGCCAATGCAACTAATTCAACTTACTTTGCCACGAGGGGAAAAAAAATCTCCTCGGACGCGCCGCATCGAGGCAATATGCCCAGGATACTCGCAGCATTACCCCGCTGGACTGCAAGGCTTATGCGCTGAGCAAAAAAGACGCCAGCTCTTGTATTTTTTAACTACTTATGTGTCTTGGGTCTCTAGTCGCCTCGATGAGACGCATTGAGATTCGATTTAAAAATTATGCAACTAATATTATAAATGTGAAAGTTTGGATGTGACTGTCAGTTTGTGAGGATGTTTGTTACTCAAGTACTCAATCATGCAAAATCTACTGGACGGATTTCGATGAAATTTGGTATACAGGTAGACAAAAACCGTGAATAGCACATAGGGTACCTACTTTTTATCCCGAAATTCTCACGGGAGCGAAGCCCCGGGGCGCGGCTAGTTTTAATAAGGTAGGTATCACAATTAAACTCAACTCGGCACTTTCATTTCATTTCATTTCAAGATTAGGGACCGAAGCCGCTGAGATCTTCAATCACAGACCTCGAAAAAGTAATACAAAGGTAGTTTTTTTTTTCAGTATAAAAATGATCGTAGGTGAATTCAGCGCAGAACATTAGGTGCCTACATGTATCATAGACAAAAGAGTTCTAAAAATACAAAGCGCCACAATAGCCTCTTTTGTTCTAACCATAGAGTTAGGTACGTTCCAACTGTGCCACTACACGGATTATTGTGTGGAATGGAAATGGAACCGGTGGTTACCGGTTTGAACTGAACTTTTCTGGATTGTCATACGTTTTATCCTGTGTAATTTTGGCTATATTCCATTTCGTAACCCTAAAAAATTACCATATGTGTATCAAATTTCATTGGAATCCGCTTTCGTAACGCTTCAGCAATATTTTTTACAGCCTTTACACTTTGTTTTATTACATTTATTTTTCTTACCGATTGACTGAAAGAGATACCTTCATGGGATAAGTCCGCTGTAGCTTTTTCTTCTGTTATGTGCATTGTATGTAATTATTATTATTTTAATAGCCATCAATGTCCCAGTTTCAAAGGCCTCTGTCTCCTTCTTCTAAAACTCTCGATTTAAGGCTATTGTATGTGTTGTATTTTAATTATATTATATTAGTCTCCTCTCTGCCGCATGTTAGCAGATCTCAACGCATTCCTGAACCAGGAGCCTGAATGTGATGTATTTGCGGATGGATGGAAGACGCTTGTCAGGAATTGTTTGCTGTTTTGTGAGAATGGTGAATGTGAGTCGACTTGCATGTGATAAAAATGCAAATGTTTCTTGTTTTTTTTTTTTAAAGTTCAATGTATATCTTCTATTACTTAAATACTGTAATTGGCTACGAAATATGTACCGTTGTATTTAAATAAACAAATAAATAAATAAAAATTATATTAGAGATACCTACCTATAATTTGTGCAATAAAGTTATTCCAAATCAAACCAATATACATTATGATATCACCATAGGGACGCGACAAGGGACGGACTGACGTAATACGATTAATGTATGTTTGAGAGATTGTGACCCTTTTAAAGTCATAAATATTCAACATCAGGACATCTGTTAAGCCCAAACACCTTAATTAGACGATTGAATTATGTTTCGTCCTCATACCGTGGAGCTTGGAGTCCAAAGTGCCACGTACGATGCGTTTCAAAATGATCGTCCTTCCATACACAAAAGTTAAGGAAGGAGTTTCATCTCACGTACACATGAGAATTAGATTATGGAGAAGGCAAAGGCAAACCACTCCATTAACATTGTCAAGATAGTCGTTGTGTGTTTCATTCCATAAAATGATCACGATTCTCAGGCATGAGGAATACGACTAAGGGACACTACGGTTTTGGAATGAGCTCCCAGCCATGGTTTTACCCTAGAGGCTACAACATATAGTTCTTCAAAAATGGCGTGAAGATTGATACAGGGTCGGCAACGCGCGTGACACCCCTGATGTTACATGCGTCCATAGGCTGTGGTCACCGCTTACCATCAGGTGGGCCGCATACCCGTTTAGTATGCCTACTTATAATAGTTTAAAAAAGCACAGAAGTTTTTTTCTAATCTTAAGCGGTCTACCTTTCTTCTTTTAGATCGTTAGGCGACCAAGACTGTTTCATGAGTTTCTTTCGGCATTTCTTCTCAGCAGTGGTCGTTCCGAAATGCTAGTAGTTTGTAGCTTTGAGACATATTATTATGATTAAATAATTAGTTTTTGACGTAAAAAAGAGCCTTCTTTGAAGGCCAAGTTTCAATAAATAATTATTGATTTGGATAGACTGAAAGATGAAAGGATTAGGGGTGTTGCATGTAGGGTTAATTTTAATAATGTACTTAGGCTAGTTAATCAGTTTGTATAGTCATTTTGTTTGTCACATGTAAAGTTATAACATCCTACATTTGTTATGTATACGTACTCTTATCTTATTGTTATTAAAATATAAACTTTATATTCATTACATGTAAGCGCACAGTAGCGCCAAACGGTAATAACCGTTAAATGTCGAATGAGACAAAATATGTACCTTTCACTCCAAACACTGTTATGTAAAAGCTTAATATCGCACATATGTAAAATTATAATGTTATGTGAAAATTATTAACCAATTATATGACTGCATTTCTCGTCTGCTCGGCCATAGCTATACGTAGTGAGACTTACAATTAGTAAATATAAATCGGGAAGTTCAGCGTTCCCATCAGTTGTCGTTGTTATCTCCTCACAAACCAAGAAGTCTCCACTATGGTCCAGCATGCAGCCAGATGCTAGTATTTGAAGCTCAACAAAGAATTTTATTTCAAAACCACCAGCGCCTACTCAGCCAGATTGGCAAAGTTTAAATCAAGTCACAGTCCACACATTATAATGGGTGAATAGATAAGAAGATTTGAATACAAACCGACACTTCGAGACAGATAAGACTAAATAAAAGTTACGTTTTATTAAATAACCCTTATGAGCCATCGTGGGATGCCTCGCAATGAAACAACAAAACTAGAGTGGTAACGCATATTAAGAGTGTATCACGTCCGCGCGCCCGACCGAGTTTAGGTATTTGATAGACCGCAGCTGGCTGTGTGCAAGTCACACGCACACATCGACGTGAGATTGCCGCCAACCCGAAGTAATAAGTGACAGGGATCGGGCAAAGGATTTGTTGGTACCTATATTTTTTTCTTGCTTTACGGTAATGAATTCATACTAAAAATAAAATTACGACCATTTTCTTATGTAAAACATACTTGGCGCGACTTGGCAGTAAAATGGACACGAATGCCGCGACAGAAAATAGCATGACCGTCGTGCCAGGATGCTAAGATGTTAAACATCTGCCTGGCATCCCATGATCCCATGAAGGCCAATTTTTCGGGATGAGGTTTACAAAAATAGTATTTTTGGATCCAAGATGGCGGACAACTTTTTTTTAATTTTGCAATATGGGTATGGTTATATAAGTATTTCGGTGCGCTGATGACAAAAAATAACATTTATTTTGGAGATCCAAGATGGCGGACAATTTTTTTTTTAATTTTGCAATATGGTTAACGTCTTGTAGGTTTTTGGGGACGCTGATGACGAAAATAACATTTATTTTGAGATCCAAGATGGCGGACAACTTTTTTTCAAGTTTACAATATGGGTATGGTTATATAGGTATTTCGGTGCGCTGATGACAAAAATAACATTTATTTTGAGATCCAAGATGGCGGACAATTTTTTTTTAATTTTGCAATATGGTTAACGTTTTGTAGGTTTTTGGGGACGCTGATGACGAAAATAACATTTATTTTGAGATCCAAGATGGCGGACAACTTTTTTTTAAATTTTACAATATGGGTATGGTTATATAGATTTTTGGGGACGCTGATGACGAAAATAACATTTATTTTGAGATCCAAGATGGAGGACAGTTTTTTATTTTATTTTACAATATGGGTATCGTTTTATGGGTTTTTGGGGACGCTGATGACCAAAATAACATTTATTTTAAGATCAGCGTCCCCGAAAACCTATTAAAGGACACCCATATTGTAAAATAATAAAAAAACTGTCAGCCATCTTAGATCTCAAAATAAATGTTATTTTCGTCATCAGCGTCCCCAAAAACCTATAAAATGATACCCATATTGTAAAATAAAATAAAAAACTGTCCTCCATCTTGGATCTCAAAATAAATTTTATTTTCGTCATCAGCGTCCCCAAAAACCTAGAAAACGATACCCATATTGTAAAATAAAATAAAAAACTGTCCTCCATCTTGGATCTCAAAATAAATGTTATTTTCGTCATCAGCGTCCCCAAAAACCCATATAACCACACCCATATTATAAACTTGAAAAAAAAACTGCCCGCCATCTTGGATCTCAAAATAAATGTTATTTTTATCATTAGCGCACCGAAAAACCTATAAAAACATACCCATATTGTAAAATTGAAAAAAAAAGTTGTCCGCCATCTTGTATCTCAAAATAAATGTTATTTTCGTAATCAGCGCACTGAAAAACTTATGAAACGATATACATATCGCAAAATTAAAAAAAAAAAGTTGTCCGCCATCTTGGATCTTGATTTAGATTTATTTTGATTTTTATGATTTCGATTTCTATGATTTCGATTTATTACGATTTCTATGATTGCGATTTATTACGATTTCTATTTCATCAAAAATTGTCGGCCATCATTCATGAGTATGAAAATGGTACCTATATAAATTTTAAAAAGATTAAAAGTAATAAATATGTAATTCTGATCTACATTACTCTCTGCTGTCTGTGAATACATGAACACGCGAAAATTAAATGCCTCCCGAGCAGCAGAGCGACGTGGATTCCCTTGACTCTTACCGGCAGACTGATTTTTCGTGGGCTTGGAACTCGTATATATTGAGCGATGGCATTGCCATACAAAAAATGTATGGGGAATTTCTTAGTGAATTGTTACGATATATAATATTTTTTTCGAGTTATTTTTCAAAAATCTAAAACGAGCAACTTGTAGCTAGTTTAAGGATAAAGCGAAGGGCTGTTCATTAAACAATTTCCGCTGGATGGCGTTGATAGCAACATTTTCCGTTTTTATTTTTTTGTTGCGTTGTTGCAGTACTTATAGGCAAACATTTTGAATTGGCGAGCGGGAAACACACTCTTTTATTTATTTTATGGCCTACGATTTTATTTCAGTCAACATAATGAAAAAAGCTTTAGAATAGAATCTGCCATGAATCTTCGTATCTCTACACTCACTCACACTACGACGAGAGCTTTCAAAATGACATTAAATATGGCGCAAAGCATTGTTATAAATTTAAAAATACGGTACTAGATGGCACTTATTTAAAAAGAGTGTCTAACTACAATAATGCCAATCGGACTGGCTGGCAGCATAAGAAAAAAGAAAAATAAATTTAAAAAATACAAAGAGCGAAAAATAACCTATAATTTCTTCTTGTCATTGTCATATTTTGTAAGAAAGCAAACAAATATATTTATGAGAATTAATACCTATATAGTTCAAGTTCGTATCAATTCGACTCAGAAAGTCAGCAACGAAAAAGTTCTCCAGCGCGTTGCAATGTCTAGACTGTTGTTGCAAACTGTCAAAAAGCGCAAAGTTAAATATTTGGGACACGTTTTACGACACGACAGATATCAGCTGCTTCAACTTATTATGATGGGCAAAATAGAAGGCAAGATACGTGCTGAAAGACGCAAAAAATCATGGCTGAGTAATATACGCGAGTGGACCGGAGTCACCAGGGTTGAGGAGCCGTTTTTTGCATAGCGGCGAACAGAGAAGAGTTTGCGAAACTGACGGCCGCCTCCAGTAACGGAGAGGCACTACAAGAAGAAGAACTTCAAGTTCAATAGTGCAAAATCATAATTAGTAATAAACTGTAATTTAATTAGTTCACGAACAACATAATGCAAATACCTATCTACCAATAGTTTCAGCAGTTTGAATTTCACCACTCTTAGATTCCCAACACAAATCTATCAATAGTTCGAACACCCATTTTCTCAAATCAATCTAACTTGATACCATGACTGGTAGCAGGAAATATCACCGCAGACGTCATGGTCATAATGTACTTTTGCCTATTGCATTGTATGACTAGGTTTATATTTTTTTTTAAATAAAACTAAATGCTATACCTACACATTTTTTGACTTTTTATTTTTAGTAATGAAATGATCTTTTCCGAACTTTCCATTTTATTAAAGAAAACAAAAAAAGATTATAGTTATTCCTTTCCCACATAAATTGTTAAATATTGCAGTCGTTATTCTGTGCACGATGACTCCTTCATTGCTTGGAACGATGGATGATGATGATACATTCTTCATCACGACAAACCTCCGTTACAGTTTTTGTATTTGTATTACAGAATTATTTTATAAAGAAACACTTGTGCTGTGCATTTCCTGCCACATAATTATTGTCCCTGGAACAAATTGTGATAATAAGTATCTACTAACAGTTTCAATAAATAAATGCCAAACTTTAATTCTTTTACAATGCGGTGATATATACGTGTGTGATATATTTATGTCTTTGCATTTTTAATGTATTATTCAATAAGACTTTAACTTACTTACGTCAAATCTGTATATCGTTTCAAATCTCCAAGCACTCGCTTCCTAGTCTTTGGTGGGCCAAAATATACCTACATGCCTCTGATATCTCTTCCTATCAGATCTAGTAGCCAATATTCTTTAATATTATCAATAAATAATAACGTACGTACGTAACGTAACACACCTAGCTGAAAAAATCTATTGCAAAAAAAGAAACTTCCATACAACAATACAACACGGCGCGGCGCGACGTCGTCCGAGATAGATAGATATATGTACTTATGTAGTGTAGACTTATATCGATACCACCACGAATATCGATATCTTTTATTATTGATATAAATTATTAATATCGTTTTTAAATATGCAAAAATAAATCTGCAAATAATAAATGCGTATTTTATGCATAAAGTGACGAAAGTAATACACAGGTACCTTAAGTTACATTTTAATTGATAATTTGTTAATAATATAAAATAAAATTATCCGAAGCTGATCGATTAGCTTCCGCACTGCCAACGGTCAATACATACTTAATCACACAATGAAATGTATTTAAATCATGAAAGTAATAAGCACTTATTTAAATAAAATGAAGAAAATCGGAAAAAAATAATTAAAATAAATCACCAGAGCCAATACCTATCGATACTTCAAAATATCGATAATTCGTGCCCTAGAAGTTATAGGATTAAATTAGACGTTCAGAAAATATGTTGTGAAATTCAAACTAAAAACTAAAAAAATAATTTATCAGTAATATTTGTTTACTTTAATACTAAATATAAATGTATGCACAAATTACTATACTTTCTTTTTTGTTAATGAATACTTGTATAATACCTACCTAGACCTACTATAATTTATTTTGATAAATGTATTTGCAAAAATAAATTGTTTTAGTTTCAGAACGAACTCATATTGATAGAAAGAAATATCTTTTGTTGTTTTATCATACGTCAATGTTTTGGGTTAACAAAAAAGCAGCGTTGCCATCTTTTCACCTCGCACAGAACGGCAACTACACGCAAGCGAGCTGGCTGGATTTCTGTCTGAGATGAATTTGCACAAATATTTCCAATCCAGTCATATACGTAATGGCAAGCTTGTAATAATAAATCTAGGGTTCAGTACGAATTTTTATGTTTTTTTTAATGAGTGAAATTTAAATTTGATAACTGGGACTTTTGGATATGAAGACAGGGATAACTGAATATGACATCTTGACATCTGGATGTGAAGACCTGGGTGTCTGGTCATGTGCATATGAAATGCTGGACAGCTGAATATGAAGACCAAAGCTTTAGGAGATGATCTCATGAACATCTGGAAATGAAGACCTGGACATCACCTGGTGATGTCCAGGTCTTCAGCTCCACATGCCCAGGTCTTCATTTCCAGATGTCCATGAGATCATCTCCTACATATGAATTTGAAGACGTGTGGGAATGAAGAAATTTGAAGACATAAAGTCCAGATTTCCAGGATAGGTCCTGGATAGCCTGGATAGATAGCCTGTGTTTATATCCAAAAGTCCCAGTAATCAAATTTAAATTTCACCATAAAAAATCTTTCATAAAAATATGATTGAACCCTAAATTGAATTTAATATTGAAACTTGCTATTTTATAATTTTTTAGCATTTCATGATTTTCTTTTGTTTTTCACGTACAGCCGATGGCGCTGTCAAGGCAAGCAACATCGAGGCAGCATGCATTTAGGTCTCAAAGTGCTTTTATATAAATAGTAGTAGTCAGTAGTTTGTAATAAATCTGCTAGACGTCGCCCCTAAATGTCACAAAATATTACGCACACATCAACAAGAATCTCAATTTTTGTCGTATTTTAAATGCCGTTTTTCTCGTAAATTATTATACATTACTTTGTTAAATTCAACATGAGAGCACAATTACTTCATAAGAATTGGAAATTCGATTTTATTATGAGAATCATTAACGAAGTTTAGAGCATTGCTGTAGAACAAAATGTATGGACAGCCAAAGCTTGGCTTTCACCTCGCGATTTAACATTATGTAGAAATTATAATTTGTGTTTTACATAATGATTTCTGTTAAAGCCGTGAACCTTGTTTTTTCGTATTTTTCGTGTTTTCTGGAAGGTATTTACGCAAAAAATAAAAGGCAAAATATTTTTATCTGTCTCGTATAAGTAGTAGCAGTTATTTGAGAAGCCTATAGTACTATTTTTATTATCAATAATGATCTAGTTTTGGCACCAGGGTCAATTCAGTAACGCCTGTTTTGGCTAAAAACGTGTGATGGCAGGCTTAAGAACAGTCAGACCGGCTGTTTTTTTACG
>CM031575.1:2422699-2677423 GCA_018467065.1 Ephestia elutella
GACCGTAAACTGGGATGGGCAGTAGGAACGTTGCAACCCTTCAAGGCACCTGGCCCAGACGGCATCTACCCTATATTCTTGCAACAAGGAATTTCCATACTCGGTCCACATCTATGTAGACTATTCAGGGCCTGCATAGCATTTGGGCATATACCCAGAGCATGGAATTTAGTTAAAGTTACGTTTATTCCAAAACCAGGAAAAGCGACATACGAAGAGGCCAAGTCATACAGGCCAATAAGTCTTCAGTCATTCTTGCTAAAGACACTGGAGAAGATGGTGGACAGATATATAAGAGACGGTCCGCTTAAGAGGTATCCACTTCATAAAATGCAATGTGCCTATCAGCCTGGCAAATCCACGGAGACTGCTCTTCATTATGTGGTAAGTCAGGCTGAAAAGGCGCTTGAGAATAAGGAAGTATGTCTGGGTGCCTTTCTGGATGTTGAAGGAGCATTTGACCGGACTACTTTTAACTCGATCTGCAAGGCAGCAATGGAACACGGCATTCCAAACACACTCTGCAGATGGATGGAGAATATGCTCAAAGGCAGAATAATAATATCTGAGCACATGGGAGAAAAGCTGTCAGCAATAACAACCAAAGGGTGCCCACAGGGAGGGGTACTTTCGCCGACCCTGTGGAGTCTAGTTATAGATTCCCTGATAGCATCTCTGAACAGAGGTCCGACCATAGCAGTCGGATATGCGGATGACATTGTCATCCTGGTTAATGGGAAAGTTCCTGATACGGTAAAAGGGATAATGAATAAGGCCCTGCGGGAGGTTCAAGAGTGGTGCACCGCGAACCACCTGAATATAAACCCGAGTAAAACCATCATTGTTCCTTTTACAAGACTTCGCAAACTCAAAGGACTTGAGAACCTCAAGATGAACGGCACAGAGCTACAATTGTCCAAGGAGGTAAAATATCTGGGAGTCACACTAGATAAAGAACTGACTTGGAATGCTCATGTTAATAATATAATAACTAAGGCCATAAGGGTATTTGGTATGTGCCGAAACACCTATGGCAAAACATGGGGCCTTAAACCGTACATTGTACGTTGGCTGTATGAAATGATGATTAGACCAATATTGACCTATGGAGCACTAGTATGGTGGCCGAAGGTCGAACAGGTGACGTGTAAGGATGCCCTTAGGAAACTGCAACGAATAGCCTGCTGTGCAATCTCCGGGGCGTTTTCCACGACACCGACAGCGGCCTTGGAAGTAATACTCGGACTGCCACCGCTACACCTGCATATCAAAGGCGAAGCCTGTAAAGCCCTTTACAGACTATCTGTATCTAAATTGTGGAACAGGCATGCGCCAAGGACTAGACATCTACTACTGGAGGTACCACAGAATCTCGAAAGGATGTTACACATGGGCAGTGATAAGATTCTCCCTAAGTATAACTTCAAAAGACATTATAAGACATATATCCCAACAAGGGATGAATGGAAAGGAGAATTTAAACCTCAAGAGAAAGACTGCCTAATCTGGTACACGGATGGATCCAAAACCAACCAAGGAACAGGAGCAGGCATCTTTTCGACAGACAGACAACTGTATCAGAGCATGGGACAACTCTCGACCGTCTTTCAGGCGGAGGTGTATGCAATCACTGTCTGTGCTAAATTGAATCTAGAGGAAGGACAAAGAAAATCGCACGATTTACATCCTTAGCGACAGCCAATCTGCACTCGCTGCCCTCGACTCCAGTAGGGTTGGCTCTGGACTGGTCTATGACTGCATAAGGTCCCTAAATAATCTAGGCAGGCACAACAGACTTAGGCTGGTTTGGGTGCCGGGTCATATTGGGGTTGAGGGGAACGAGAATGCAGATGAGTTGGCAAGGAAGGGTTCAAGTGAGACTTTAATAGGACCTGAACCCTTTGTTGGGCTGTCATATGGGATGGTAACCACGGCAATTAATGCATATGTCAAAGACAGACACAGGTCCGAATGGAATGCACAGGATGGACTTACACACTCAAAGGCAATGCTTGGTGAAGGCAACACCAGGTGGCTCAAAGAGATCTGCAAGTATAGCAGAATACAGACAAGAATTCTAGCTGGGGCCTTGACTGGACACTTTGAAAATCGCAGTCACCTCTACAAATTAAAACTTGTCAACAGCCCTCTGTGCAGGGCCTGTGCAGAAGCAGAGGAGTCCATGAAACACATTTTGTGTTATTGTGACTCGTTGGCAAACAAGCGACTGGACCTCCTAGGATCAGCATATCCGGCCCTGGAGGACTATAGGCACTTCGCAACAGGTGATATTCTGAAGGTAATGCAGTCCTTCTTCAGAATTCCCGATGCGGGTGAGTAAGGCATTGGGGTAAGTACAAAAAAACCCAAGGTTTGAAGTACTTCCGGACCTCGGACCCCGCGTGTTAAGATAAGATAAGATAAGATACATACATGAACCCTGAAAACATAACACTCCTTTTTTGGTCAGTCGTGTAAAAATAATTTCATGCAAAATGTTGCCAAGACGAAACCACATAGCTTGCACTGTCGAAAAGTTATCAGATCTTATATAGCTTAACTCACCAAGCCCTAACTTATAAACTCTACATCTTAGTCAAAAATGTGGTTTGGCCATTTCGTTACTAATCATAATCATCACTACAGGAACTATTGTAGGTATAACGAAAAAGTAATGAACAGTAAATAAGTTTTCTACTTTACGCCCATTGTTATGCAAGTTAAATTACTTACTGCTTAAATGCCATAAATCTTCAAAAATCAATAAATAAATAAATCATTTATTTTTGAGTAAGTATCCCATAACACAAGTCTCGAACTTTGAGGCTCTCTGTGTGATTTGTCAGTATATATTTTTTATGTCAGAAAAAATGCCTACAATCACCACGTCTTTCTTTTTCAGTCAATGCCCACCATCAGGTTTCGCATAGAATTTCCGAAATCCCGAAAACTTTATTGCCTCGGCAGACTGCTCTTAGGAAACTTGTTCATTTTGTGAATACCGCAAAATAAAGTTGAAATATTATATCTCCAAGTTACGACGCTGTTCAAACTTGTCCCGCGACTTGCGAAAATTGTGTAGCCATTTCTTTTAAGCGATCCAAACGTTGCTTTTTGGGTTTGTATCGTAAATACCGCGAAGTAGGAAATCTACCTTATAAAATTTTGGACGAAAATACTCCATTGTTATACTTTATTTTTAGTTAAATGTGTGGTTGACATCGGACGCTTTGTTATTTTTGTTCTACGAAAACGGAGTAAGTAAGCCATTTTCCTATTAAGTAAATGTACGGTTGTGACCATCTTTGAATTTTGGAAGTTCTTCTTTCATATCGAGTGTGTTATTACCATATTATACGAGTAAGTGTATGGTTATTACTAACACTGGTGTCAGATTTTATTCAAGTCGCCTAACGGCATCTGACATGACTTTTACGACAACCGCCATCTAGTGACAGTTGCCGCATACACACTAGTAACCTAAACAGTCAGCCAATGTGCAGGTTTCCTCACGATTTTCCTTCACCGGAAGCAGGTGGTGGTCAATGAGAAAAATACCATACATGAGTCAGATTAGTCTACAAACTCATGTAACATAGGTAGGATTTGAACCCGGGTCCTATCTGACCTCAGGCGGGTGTCATTACCATTTGGCCACCACCCGTTGTCCTAGGCCTGTGTCAAAAGCAGAAAGTTATTAGCCTAAATATTAAATACATATTCAAACAAATACATAAACATATACTTGGAGTATAATCCGTGTGGCCTGTGTTGTCGGGTATAATATTGCCTTGCAGCATAGCATCGCATCGCGCTGCGCAGCTTAATGTCGCGCACAGAAAATAACAAAATTCATACATATTTCCTTTAGACCAATTTTCTTTGTAAAGCTAAGCTATATCATCGTACACGGCAGCGCAATCTTTATCGGAATGTTGCCATACAACCACCTGGAATTTTACATGAGATGGCAACGTAAAACTTGGGAAACTCTTATAATATGCAACTCTAGCTTACTTAGTTGCCGCATTCGTAACTTTTAACCGACTGCCGAAGGGTTATGTTTTTCGCTCGACATATTTTTATTTATAATGTAAAATAGCTATTAACCATAAAGGTTATTATTTTCACAGGATGGTACAGAGTCAAAAAGCAGTCAGAATCTACAAGGCAATATGATCTTTAAGGCTAGGCAATAAGGTCTTCGTGGTAGGAATGTACTTATGGCACTTGACTGTACTCTATACTGTTAACACGTGGCTCCGCCTATGACAACTTTCATTGACGATTTTAGAGTCGATAGGTTTTTTTAAAGTAGCCTTTATTGGACCCCCGTGTTTCGACTATGTCCATGAAAAATTTAATTAATATCCATTCAGCGGTTTAACAGACAGACAGACTTACGCATTTATACTTTCGAATATTGGATATTTGTTGTTCAAAACATATTTAAAAAGAGAGGAGGTTGCGTTTCGAACAACGAAAAAATAAAAATGTGTCAATATTTCAAAGATACGTTCCTTTACCACAGTCAACCATTATAGTACGGCCGAAACCTAAACTCCCGTATGACGTATGTCAGTTTGACAATAATAGGATGTACCTAAACACGAATCGCTACGATTATTTGATGTTAAGTAAAAAGAACAAATCCAAAAAAAATAATTATTTATATTAATCAGAAGTCTGAACCACCAAAGTAGCTGTCATAGTCACTAACATGAATAGTAAATTCATTATATTATCTACTCTGAAGTCACTATTCGATACGATTGCGTGAATTCTTGTCCCTCTTTCTTTTTTTTTGTATTGCTTTTATGTTATTTTTTTTTTAATTTTAAAGCGCAATAATTTTTATATCCAGCATTTAAAAATCAATAACGGATCCAATGGAACTCTCTAAACGGGCACGCCGGAAGTTCAACTACTACATTTCCGCGCATAGATTAAAAAAATAAAAAATTCGGAACTTCATGGGCTTGACCCTAATGACACCTGTCATACGGGAGTTTAGGTTTCGGCCCGACTAAAGGCAGTACCATTGATGGTACGGTGGCAATTCCTTTTTCTCGTGCAGTACCATCAATGGTACAATTTCGTTCTCTCGGCTTTCTTATAACTGTAAGTCGTGTAAGCTCAATATTATTCATTGTATGTAATAATGTCAGAATTCATAAGCAGAGAAAATATTTTTATAACAACGAGACACAAAACAAGGATAAATATTTAAAGAGAGAGGAATATTTTTATGAAATAAATGTACAGTACAGTGGCTTTTTGAACACGACATTACTAAGTCGGAGCTTTTCGTAGAAACGTCGGTGTTTTTGTGTTTTATTTGCGAGGTTTCATAATTATCTTCAGTAACTGACTGCTTCTTGGAAATGTACCAATTTTTATGTGGTACTTAGCTTAATGTGCGATGCAGTGGTATTTTTTGTTTGCAACTTGGTAATAGTAATAAGTCATGTCAATGTGTTTTTATTTTTTACTAGCCATGCCCCGGGGCGTCGCTCCCGTGAGAATTTTGAGCTAAAAAGTACCCTTTGTGCTAATCCCGGTATTTTTCTACCCGTATACCAAATTTCATCGAAATCCGTCCAGTATATTTTGCGTGATTGAGTAACAAACATCCTCATCTATACATATAATAAAACAGTAAAAATATTTTGTCTGTACATTTAGTATTTTTGACTAAAATGGATAGAGGGACACTTAAAAAGAACAATAGAAAGCAAAAAAAATTTTTTGTAATTTCTTGTCTGTCTGTCTGTCTATCTGTCTGTCTGTCTGTCTGTATGTATGTACGCGTTTCACGCAAAAACTACTGGACGGATTTGAATGAAACTTTTTTGGTGTATAGCTATAAAGCCTGGGCAACATATAGGCTATAATTCATTTTGAAAACTGGAACACCTGATGAAGAACCATAACAGAACAGCTAAACTATAAGAAATATGGAAATGGTGCTTTAACAAAAGTCGTTCAACTTGATGAGCATTTTCTGCTGACGTATAAAAATTAAAGATCTGGAACATCTGATGAATAACTTCAAGAGACCAGCTACACTATAACATATACGGAAATGGCGCCTTAGCAAAACTTGGTTAATCTGATAAGCATTTTCTGTAGACGTATAAAAATCGAAGATTGGAACACAGGAAACAGTTTGGAACACAAAAAGACTTTTCATCTAAGCGAAACTCACGCGGGCGAAGCCGCGGGTAACAGCTAGTTGATATATATTGCAGTAAATAAAACATTTTTCAATCAAACTTTCACATTTATAATATTAGTAGGATTATGACTAACTTCTCCTCCGCTCCCGTAGGAATTGTGGAATTAAAAGTGCCCTCTGTCTTTCTTTGTACTCCTAACTATATGTATGAAATTCAGGAAGATTTGTTGAACATATATAAAGCAGAGGTAGATGGAAGAGTTGGTCAGGGTCGACCTCGGAGAACGCACTGCGACCAGATTACGGCTCCTTAAAAAGGGAGATATTAGGAGCACCCATAACCGGAGAGCATGTATGAAGAGAGTGATGAGTGTAGAGGAAGCAAGAGAGATCTGTAACGATCATGGCAAGTGGAAATCGCTAGTCTCTGCCTACCCAAGGGAAAAGGCGTGATAATATGTTTGTATGTATGGTTCAGTGGATAAAGCGTGAAAAGGTAACAAACAAATAAACTCACTTTCACATTTATAATATTAGTTGTGATCACTGTGTAACACTCAACGAACTTATATACCATAGAACTCTAACAACGCCATAAAAATAGTTCCACGAAATAGGAACCTCGGCGGGCGGGGCGTAAAATAGACACCTCACTTCGCCTCAGTTCGCCGTGGCGCAGCGAGATCAACGGTTGTACTTGTACCTAACGCAAAAGTGTCAATTGTACGTATCATCGAGTAATTTCGCAAGTTTAATTAGCAAAAATAGGCCATCGTGTGTCGTAAAGTGGTGTAGAAATCACACAGATATGAAGAACAGCGGAATTACCTTTCTTTCCTTTGCCGAGACTACACAAAGTCGGCACAAAATTAATATAAGTACTACGTATAGTACTTATATTAATTTTGTGCCGAGAACTATACGTAGTACTTATATTAATTTTGTGCCGAGACTTCAAACGCCAAGCGGCTGGCCGTTTGTTTGAGCGGTAGCCGGCTGCCGCGGTGTGTTGACCCCGCCCCGTGACCTTGACGCGCCCAATCGTGTACTAGCTTTTTCTATGAGAATGTGTGAGTGTCTTGTTGTATTTAAGTACATTTGTTTGCGTAAATGGAACCAAGATTTGAGCGTTCGTTGTATGAGAGTTACACTTCCATATTTATTTATAATTCAATGGTAACACTGCTGGGCAAAAAGGCCTTAATCACACTATTATTATAGACTTTTTATAGAATAGTAGGCAATCGACCATAATACCAGCAATGCAATAAGGGTCACTGATGCGTTGCAGACTTACTTATATTTACGCTTGATGATTGCAATAATAAAGTGGTCACTGTGCACTAAACACCCTAGGTCTTACAGACTGCACACTATGCAGAGCATGCATGGAAGCTGAAGAAACTGCAAGCCACCTCCTTCTCGAGTGCCATGGCGTTGCATCTACAAGAGTATTCCTGGAGAAGCCAGGGAACATGAGCGAAGCCTGCCTTACACCGTCGGCGGTTCTTCGCTTACCGAAGGAGCTGGGCTAGTTCGAGTGAAGTTCCGGTTCAAGCTCCTCACGCAAAAAGAGCCCAATTGGAGGCCTAATTGCGGACAAAAGTCCTCGGAGGAAGAAGTAAGTAGTGCGTTGCAGACTTTAAAAAAACCGGCTAAGTGCGAGTCAAACTCGCGCACCGAGGGTTCCGTATACGCAAAGCATCTCACATTATAGCTCTAACTAAAAGTCCAAATAGTTTCAAAAACAAACTTAACTTTGCAGTTCGATCCCTAAGACTCATACTGAATCCAGCGCATAAATAAGTTTGTAACACTTTTTTTAGACTTCCAATAACATATTTACAATTTTCAGATTTATTCCTGTATAAGTAGTACTGTTAGACCTTGCTTTTTGACAAATTTCATAATTTTAGGTCAACGGGAAGTACCCCGTAGGTTTTGATTGCTGCCTAAAATCGCAAAATATGCGAAAATTCGCCAAATTTACGGAAATATCTCTTGATTCGCGCTTGATCTTGACGTATAATTTTGATTATTTTTTCGCTGAAAGAGACCGAGTATTCGATATTAATTTCAACTTGATACCTTCAGGCGTTCCTGAGAAAAAAAAGTTCCACAGACAGACGGACAACAAAGTAATCTTATAAGGGTTCCGTTTTTGCCTTTTGGTACGGAACCCTAAAAAAGAGCAAAGAATTCTTATTGACCGAGCGAGCGAAGCGAGCGAAGCGTCTCAGTTTCCACTAGCCGAAAATTCTTTTGTCTGTCTGGATGTTATCGCCTACAGGTCGCATTTCTGAACCGATTCTCATGAAATTTTGTGAGCAGGTTCGGTAATTTTATAGAATTTTTTAGTCGAGCCAGTTTTTCGAAATTTTAAAAAATGACGGAAATATATAAAAAAACCTCATATCTCAGCTATAAAAAAAAAAAAACAAAAATGTCATTAGAATGTTTTGTTATTCTTATTAAGACGCAACTTTTTTGTCTGAACAACATAGTGAAATTCAATAAAACCTCAAATTCTCATACTATAATAGTTCACAAAAATTAATAGATGGCGCAGCAAAGCTTTTAATATACGTAAAACTCGCTTTGGTAATCATTTCATAAGTTTACAAGAGTAACTTGATTTAATCAGGTTTTTTTTATCAAATATTATTAAGACGCAACTTTTTTGTCTGAACAACATAGTGAAATTCAATAAAACCTCAAATTCTCATACTATAATAGTTCACAAAAATTAATAGATGGCGCAGCAAAGCTTTTAATATACGTAAAACTCGCTTTGGTAATCTTTTCATAAGTTTACAAGAGTACCTTAATTTGATCAGGTTTTTTTTTATCAAATATCATATTATATGGCTTTTTCAACCGACGACGACTTCAAAAACCAAAAAGAGGAGATTCTCCAAATTGGCTATATTTTTTCCTATGTTATGCATATATCTCTTGCATAGCTCCGTCATTTATGCACGGATTTGAAAAATTCTTTATTTGTTTGGAACTTCCAGTTTGGTCCCATAGTCTCAGGATCTGATGACGGGATCCTAGAGAAATCGAGGGAACTTAAATTTTATAGGCATACTTGAAGCGATCTGGATATTTTTTTTATCAACTTGAATATTTGCTTAAAATAGCACATTTTGGTGAGGTGGAACTGATGATGAAGACTATATAGATGGCCCACGTAATTGCAGTTGTTACTCGATTACTCGCAGATAGCTGGACTGATTAGATTGACTGATTGATTCGTATTGAAGAGTATTTTTGTAACCAGGTTCTGATGCTAGAGCTGAAAGGGGGCTATAATCTATATAATATACTCGGCAATAAAACGACACAGCCTCATCGAATTTGGGCTCGTTGGATTCGTATCGATGAGTACTATGATCCTATATGTATTGTATAGTAACCAGGGTCTGATGCTGGAAGAGAGCTATAGGAAATCCCCAATAAAATGACACAATCTCATCGAGTTTGGGCTCGTTTGATTCGTACCTCTTCATCAAGAGCTTTTGGCTACAATAATAGCTTGTATCAAAAATGTCATTTTTGTTTAAAAAAACTTGTTTTTAAGTGACTCAACTTGATGAGGTGAAACTGATGAAGAAGTCCATAGATGGCCAACGTTGTTGCAAATACTGTGTTTACTGTTTCCCGATTACTCAATGATGCCTGGACCGATTTGAAAAATTTGCTTTATCTGGCTTATTGGTCAAATGAAATAAACAAAAAGGGTAAAATAAAATCTTTTTCCAAAAAACCGCATTCAATACTACACTCAAAATCGAGAAATAATAAAGCTAGACTTCTTCTCAACCGGTAGGTAGCTTTATTATTTCTTGATTTTGAGTGTAGTATTGAAGGCGGTTCAATTTTTTTGGAAAAAGATTGTATGTTTATTTCAAATTGAACTTTCATTGGTAATTTTTTGCGCAAATTGCAAATAACCTATACCATGCATTTCGAGGCAAATAAGTTTCAGTAATTTTTTAATAATTTTGACCAACCATAAGAACAATGTTTCGGGATGGCTGTGACGCGAGGGGATAAATTTTCAAAATTATGATATCAATTACGTGTTACATTCTGTGGATCGTTACGGGGGAAATGCTTAGTCAAAATGAGGCACGAGGACTAGTTTAATTGACTGCGCGACACGAAGTGCGAGAGATGTACCTATTTATTAGCGTATGTATGTTGTTAAAGCTTAGTATCGATGAAAAAATTTGCTGGAGCTTCTCACATAATCACCTTCAGGTCTATCTAATTTCGGTCTTCTTAAATTTTCTTGTCTTTTTCTTTTTAAGTATTTTTATGCCACTTGCTCATATGCAGTCACCCCAAAATGATATCTTTTCTCTTAGGCGGGGCATTTAAATTTTTTTTACCGACAAATTTCTACAACCATGATTCTTATACTTAACATTATTTTGATGTTTTTAGACATCCTTATATAAAAAAAAAAGAATTTTGATGATCCGATATGAAATGGGAGGGGTAAATAAACGATACTGAATTGCTCGTAAACAAAAAAGTTTACAATAGAGATTACTGTTCACAATTAATTAATAAGACTTCATTTACCTGTAAATAAAAGTTGGCCGGTTTCTAATTAGGCTTTCTAGTCATAAAATGTATTCTTAACGTTATAAATGTCAATATGGTTTTTATTTAATTACAGGAAATCGGGTTCATAAAGATGAGTCGTTTTTTAAAATTAAGATTGAATAATTCACATTACGTACGAATATACAATTTTCTCGACTGTAGAATTAAAAAAAAAAATTAAAAGTTAATAAAAAGAAAACTGTTGTAGTCACCCTTATAAAAATTGAGGATATGGTTCATTACAATAGTATACGAATAATATATAAAAGTCACCATTGCTGGATTTTTTGTTTTTGTACAGGATGTTTTTAAAGTATAAAAATTACAACTCATTAAAAAATCCATTTCGGATTGTTATTTATTGGTGATTTTTTAAATCAAGCTTTTATTATTCGTAAGGAAACATGTAACAAAAAATCACCCTGGTAGGATTTTTTGTTTGAGAGTTATAACAATATGAGTCTTATAATAGCGTTTAAAAAAAAACGGCGGTGGTGATTTTTTTTTACACTTAAATTTGCAGTTGTAATATCATAATCTATGTAGTTTATAAAAATCACCATCGTAGGATTTAATGTGACCACCTCCATACAACTGAAAATTCACAGCCCCGACTATCTCTGCATCTCTTGGTTGACTGGTAGAAAAAGCCTCCGGCTTTAAGTCCGCCATTTACATGCTTTTATTGTAAAGAAGTTATAAAGTAGTTAGTTAATTGAGAATTGCGACATTTTAAATGAAATGACATGTAATTAAATCAAAATTTTTATTTATCGTAGTGCCCTACCATGGTCCATGAGATACTTTATATTATCTGTATTGTGTGATCTATGTACTTAAAACCATGAAAACAATCATTAATAAATTGAAATTGAAATAAAATAAATCAACCAGGAACAAGTCCTTAAATAAATCAATAAAAAAGGACTTGGATCAATTTTACCAAAATTTCGACCGTATAAGATGTAACAAATATTACAAACGCAAACTTAGTCAGAACTCTCCAGATAGTAAAGCAACCCGAACCCATTACCTACGAACGTAAGGTTCCTGATAACATAATTGCGACATAAAGGACATATCACACAATGGAAACATAATACCTCGAAAGTTTCAGGAACAAAAGTGGAACTGAACAATGCTTTTCCGGATGGCGTCTCGAGACTTGAATTTTGTTTATCTACGATTTTATAGCGCTATATAGCACGCTTAATGTAATAGAATACAGTATCTTTGGTATAAAATCTTGTGCATGTTTGTTAAGCATATTTTGGTCTGCACGAATTTTGCGAATTTTAAATTCTGGAACCGAGAACGCATTTTAAAATACTTTTAAAGCTTTGATGTAAGTTATTTGTTGAATTTTGTATACTATATTTTTTTCGTTTAAGAATACAAAAAAAGATAAATTTATGTAGAGCTATTATTAAAGGGATCACCCGGCAGAAGTAAAACATCTGAACATCGATGGTACGTGAATCACACCATTTTCCGTCACGGCATTGGAGTCGATTTTACCGCCAAGCCGCGCCAATGTGTTTACATCGAAATAGTTTTAGTTTTTCGGTTTCAATTAAAACGGGCCCTTGATTCTACAAGTTACAAACGTACTTTATCGTGCCCCAGTTGTGTCTCAAAAGCCAAAGAAATCGTAATAAAGCATAGAAATCTTACAGAGATCTTGTCGCTTTAATTCAATTTCTTTGGATCTTGAGACACAATTGAAACACATCTTCGGTTCTAATTAGTAGAATCGGCCCCCAGGTAATTTATTTTACTATTCATGTTTTCTAACCTACAAATAAACTAATAACTATTCATCTTAGTCCACTGTTGGACATAGGCCTTCTTCTACTCTAGCAGTAGGTAGCCTTATTATTTCTAGATTTTAAATGCAGTCTGTTCTTTTTTTTAAAATAAGATTTTATAATTTATTTGTTCTTTGTTTATGATAAAGTTCTTTTTGTAAAAAATCTCCTCAAATTTACCAGCATAGCTATTGTATGTACCTACATATACCTTAGTTAAAAGCCACTCAGATGTCAGTAAACACACCTATTTGAAAATGAAACCATTTTCACAAATTGAGAGGCGAAAATCAAACGTCAAACAATCAAATAAATTGGAATATTTCGTGGAAAATGTGACGAAATTCTAAATAAATGCGAAACGGATCGTACCGAATCGGTCGAGCACATGCCAAGTTCAAAAGTTTTACAATTGTTCTTCGGGAAATCTGTTTTGTGTCTCTTGAAAGCGAAGTTCGCGAAATATTTTACGGATTAACTTAACACCATTTTCCATGCCATTTTAAGTCTTTTATGTACTTTTTATCCTCTTACACAATAAACAAGGTATCTGTATATCGCATTGTGACATCAAACGTATGGCCCGATTTTGATTTTTCTTTTGTTTGCAAATAAAAGTATTTCTCTATCAATTGATATTGTTTGAGATTTATAACAAATAGATGTATCAAATAAAAACATACTGCATTTATATTGTACTTTTTATCCCAAAATTCGTACGAAAGCGTAGCCCAAAGGCAGAGCTAGTCGTATATCCTGGTGCCAGCTATTTGCAGCAAAAGCGATTCTTAATGGCACGATAAAATCTTTTATTTATGGCTGAACTTACAACGCTGGACCTATCCTGACTTGGCTCTTACCGCCGTCTTCTTTTAGCATGTAATAAAATGTATGTGGTCGCATTAACCTTTATATATATCTGTTATCCAAGTTAAGTTTCATTACCGTTGGACTAAAATTAGGATTTAATCCGTAGTTTAAAAATAAAAAAAATGCCCAAATAATTTTTTTTTTTTTTTTTTATATAAAAGGGCCGAAGATGCAGTTCTAAAGTTCTGTTACTTTAATTTTACCCTAACTAATATTATAAATGCGAAAGTAAGTTTGTTTGTTTGTTTGTTTGTTTGTTACCTCTTCACGCTTTATCTACTGAACCAATCTTCCTGAAAATTCGCATACACATAGCTGGAAGTACGGAGAAGGACATAGGGTACCTTTCATCCCGGGAAAAAGCACTGTTCCCGTGGGAAGAGAAATTCACGCGGGCGAAGCCGCGGGCAAAAGCTAGTTTTTAATATAAAAGGGCCGAAGATGCAGTTCTAAAGTACTCTTACTTTAATTTTACAATGATATGAACAATATAATGGAGTGCATTACACCTTATGACCTAATTAAAAAATATAATATTAGAGGCTGTATAATTTCTACCAGTAATTTCCTTCTCTGCCGTTATAAAATGACGATAATTAAAAAAAAAATTTTTAGGGGTTGAACACTATTCCATTAAATACTGATACAGTAACATGTATTTATCCTTTATAAGATAGACTAACCCAAGAGTCGCGAAGCTCAATAATAAAATAAGTTCAGTTGCCCAAAAACAAAAGTAAAAAAAAATTACTATTATAATTTAATTATATTATATATTAAAAAAAACTAATATTATAAAAGTGAAAGTGAGTTTGTTTGTTTGTTTGTTTGTTGGTTTGTTTGTTTGTTTGTTTTTTGTTACCTCTTCACGCTTTATCTACTGAACCAATCTTTCTGAAATTTGGCATATACATAGTTAGAAGTACGGAGAAGGACATAGGGTACCTTTTATCCCGGGAAAAGGCACGGTTCCCGTGGGAAATTCACGCGGGCGAAGCCGCGGGCGGATGCTAGTAATCTATAAAGGAAATAGACCTCAGACTTAATTCTGTACTTTATAGAAACATATACTCGATAAATTTGGCTACTAAAGTTGACGGGCAAACAATTAGTTTGTGTGTTTAGGACCGCGGTCTTTGTCCCACGCCCTAATTTGGGGCCAGGACCTTGTGTGTTTGTCTTGTATATCATATTGTAGGAACGGAGAGTAAATGATATTTTACAAAGGAGCATCTTCAATATCTATTATTAGATTTGTCAAAGATCGTTATCTAAAATTGGAATATCTATTAAAATTCGTCCTACATACATACATACATACATATATATTATCACGCCTTTTTCCCACGGGAAAAAGGCAGAGACCAGCGATTTCCACTTGCTACGATTTTTACAGATCTCTCTTGCTACCTCTACACTCATCACTCTCTTCATACATGCTCACCGGTTATGGGTGCTCCTAATATCTCCCTTTTTAAGGAGGTCCGCAATCTGGTTTGAGTGCGTTCTACGAGGTCGACCCTGACCAACTCTTCCATTCAAATTCGTCCTATTTTTAGAAAATGGATATGCTCTTAAATTATGACTAGCTATAGTATTTTACATTAGACATCGCTTTGTATAGGCTAAATTGTAGTGCCCTACCAGGGTCCCATATGGTTCTCTATATTATTTGTGTGATCTATGTACTTAACCATGAAAGCAATAATAAATAAATTTTAACTAAAAAAAAAGCTTCACAAGTCCTTTTTATCGCCAGTTTCACGAGCTTCACAAGTTTTTATAGTCGCCAGGAAGATCTTGATGTTTGAGTACCTATAAAATTAGTTGTCGAGGAGCTCCCTCGTTGGTGACCAATCCTGGGTGCACCATCACGTCATTCTAACTAATATCCTAACTTATCCTAACTAAAATTATCCTAATCCTAACTAATATGTATTAGAAATGCGAAAGTGAGTTTGTTTGTTTATTTGTTACCTCTTCACGCTTCATCTACTGAACCAATCTTCCTGAAATTTCGCATACACATAGTTAGAAGTACTGAGAAGGACATAGGCTACCTTTCATCTCGAGAAAAATGTTCTCGTGGGAAATTCACGCGGGCGAAGCCGCGCTCAAAAGCTAGTTGCTTATAATTTATAATACAATGTCATTAGATCTGAAGATACGTATAAAATTTCATGTAGGAATAAAATTTATACCTAACTGAGTCACCAGAACTTCCAAACTCAGGTACAACGTGATTAACTCATGTGCCAATTTCATATGCTGCCCAGTTTTGGAAATTGTAAACTAATTTTATGCACGTTGAAACTAATTTCAGCGTCAAAGCTTTGTCTTTTCCGCTAAGTATTATTAAATATTAAATAACAACTGCACGTAATATAACTATCACACATTAGACTGTAATAGGGTGGGCCACGTATAAAAGTTTATTTTCAGTATACTTTCCATATAGGAAACTGTATAAAGATAATAAATAGCCCCTCTGGCATGTTAGGCGACCAAGAATGTTTCATGAGTTTATTTCGGCATTTCTTCTCGGCAGTGGTCGTTCCGAAATGCTAGTAGTTTGTAGCTTTGAGACCAATGAGACACTATGAGTATATAATTAGTTTTTAACGTGAAAAGAGCCTTCTTTTAAGGACAAGTTTCAATAAAGAAATTCTGATTTCTTATTACTGTACAATTCAGTTTTCTCTTTTGAACTAAATCTGATTAATTTCTTACATCCGTTTTCGATTCTTTTTTCTTTAAACTTGATTTCTTTGCTAGTTTTGCTTCAATGCGTTTTATGATCGTATTGGCTTATATTTTCTTTAGATAAAGATCGTTGAGTTTTGTTGGACAGATTTGGATTTCCTCACGGCAGCCTTCGGTTTTGGGAAGTCAATTGTTTACTTATACTACTACGTAGTAAGAGTGAAACAGCATTGAAAAAAAATAGCCTTCACAGGACGCAAAGCAGAAGTTATAACATCTGTGCGTCGTGGCTCGTGGCGCGACGGTCACGCATTTTCCGACACGGTATTCGAGTCATTTTACTGCCAAGGCGTGGTAATATGTATTAACATTTATGATCACACTAGCTGTTACCGCGGCTTCGCCCGCGTGAGTTTCGAATCTTTTTGTATTCCAAACTGTAGTAACCTAAACTCCAGTACTCAAAATTTCAGCCATTTGGGTATATCGTGTCCCGCGGGAATATATTATGTTGATGAACGGGAATAGATGTTCCAGATCTTCAATATTTATACGTCAGTAGAAAATGCTCATCAGGTTGAACGACTTTTGCTAAGGCGCCATTTCCATATATGTAATAGTGTAGCTGTTCTGTTAAGGTTCTTCATCAGGTGTTCCAGTTTTCAAAATCAATTATAGCCTATATGTTGCCCAGGCTTAATAGCTATACAACAAAAAAGTTTCATTCAAATCCGTCCAGAGGTTTTTGCGTGAAACGCGTACATACATACAGACAGACAGACAAGAAATTCCAAAAAAATATTTTTGCTTTCTATTATTCTTTTTAGGTGTCCCTCTATCCATTTCAGTCAAAAATACTAAATGTACAGACAAAATATTTTTACTGTTTTATTATATGTATAGATGATTTTGTGTTTAGTACATAGTATACTAGTAGTTACGTACATAGCGGAATATGGTTATAGGAGTGTTAGCTTCATAGAAGAAAATGTAGAGAAGGGAGTAGAATTAAAAGAAGTAAAGCACAACACCGCTATATTGAGTGATATTTACAAGATAAAGAAGTAGGAAAAGATATGAAATCTATAGCACTGGGAACACAAGGGGAACACGGTTATTATCTGCCGGACACGTCTTTTAGCCAACTGCAGTAGATCTCATCATAGATTTTGAAAATCCGTTCAATTTTCTTGTTTCTCATAGTGTTGATGGCCGGCAAACATCAAGTTAACAAAAGAGTATGTATTTGATTTTCCTTTGAATTTTCTTCAGACGAAGAGTGCGACCCACAGTCTATCTCACAATGAAATAAAACATTGATCGAATAATGCTACACAAACTTTAAAAAAACTGTCGAACTACAACACTACAAACCTAATTATTTTTTTTTTTTTTTTTGTATGGAAATATTAAAATATTATTACATAAATATATATTCGCCTCATGGTAAATCTATCTTTTCAATCCCATTTTCTATTTTCAAGACTTTCCTCAATTTCAAAAATATAGTTAGGTACAGAAGCGTCTTATCTCTGACTAAGCAACGTCCCACACAAAGACTAAAATATCCAGGCCTATTCTCAACATGTAACAAATTGCGTTACAAACCCTCGCCTCACAATGCCGCACAAGACGCGATAAAATATTAAATTACATGTAACGACGCAGACAATGTAGGCGAACTTTATTTAAACTGCCACCCGCCTTTATTAGAACAGATTATCGGCCGCCATTGTTTGGAGTTCTGGAGGTATTGTCTTTGTTAAAAACATACACAAAATATTGTTAATACAGAAAGATCCTTCAAAAAGGAGGCTCCTTAATTCCTTCAGGCTACATGAAAATCAATGATCCAACAAGCTAATTATTTAAAAATGAAAAACACGACTGACAATTTACGAAGTCTATGTCACTCGGAGGAATGCAAGGAATCCAACAATACCTCTCACATCAAAATCTGTTAAGCCGTTCAGGACTTATGGTGGAATAAAGAGACTTACATACATACATACTTACATACATACATGAACCCTGAAAACATAACACCTTGCTTGATAGTTTACAAAGCCATAGAAACACAGAAAATGCCACTTTCGCACCATGTTGAGTCTCTTTTCATTTGGATTACTGTGTAGAGTTAAGCTCGAAATAACACTTTTTATACCGAAATTCTCACGGGAGTGGTGGAGATTTTATTAATCTTGCAAGTCAAAATGGCAAAATTAGATTCTTTTACCAAGTAGCCACTCCAACCTGTCATTGCCCTCATTGAGTCTTCCATGGTACAGGCGGAAGGGCAATTGGGTCATGTTAAAATATGAGCCATGAGATCCACAATCAGTCAGGCTATCAGACGAGTACCCCAATCCGACTCGGGTTCCACGGCATCTCCCAACACCAGCTCAGTCAGTTAGAGTTAGGTGAGTACTCTGTGGGGTTTGTGTATATCTGTTCCTTACCTTATTTTGTATAACAGGAACAAAATGTTTCCGCCACGAGTGTGTAACATTAATATGCTCGTGTACTTTATAACGGTTTCATGGTCTTTACTGGATGTATTGTCATGTTTTAAAACAAATCTTGTAAAATTGGGTACAATGTGAATTAAAAATATAAGTAAACAAAGAAAAATTGAGGAGAAATAGTAAAAAGCTCTGCTAAGTGACTGAGTGGATTTACCTAGATTGATCGAATTTAAAACTATTTTGTTCAGTCACTTTCTATTTCGGTAGTTTTTTTTTTTCAAAGAATGGGCATCGAAAAAAGAACATGTTGACGAATCACATTTAAAATACCTTCAAGTGAGAACTCAAATTATCATAATAATAACAGTAGCGTCTACAAATCAGGCCGACACCGACCCAGCACCTAACCCTCAACTGCGAACTGGTTAGGGATGCCGAAACATCCATGTTTCACTTAAAAAATCTGCTAGAATATCGATAAGACTATCGATATTTCAGACAGCATAGCAATAAAATATGAGGTTGTATTATCAGACTGTGCTATTGATAATAATATAGTTTTATCAGTACAATACTTATAATATCTATAGTTTAATGAGTGTTTATTTTCTCAATAGATTAACTATGACTATCATCACAATACTTAGTATAAAAATAATATTATTGAAAAAGAATCAATGGATACTCCAAAACTATCAGCCTATCTATACCGCAGTAACTTTTAAACCGCAATATTTATTTTTATTAGTACACTTACTTACTTCAACTCACGTTATGACACCGACAAAACCAATAAGGACATTGCCCTTAAATATATAAAAGAAGAATCGTTAAATAGATAACGACAATTCTGTTGGTAATTGTCACTATTATACTTTGAATATTGTCGATAATTCTATTGATAGACTATCGATATTTGAATATCGGTGGCATCACTAAAAGTGGCACAATTGTCGCAAATGGCCCGCCAAAATCCCAAAATCAAGAGCATCTTCCGATCCAATTTCGGCGAATGCGTACGCTCTTTATAAGTGGTAGGGTAACGTAATTGAGACATTGCAACCGACGCCAGATGGCGCGTTCGCGTAAACAAAACATTTTATTAGCTGGCGAACGGGTTGAAACTATTGCTTCTGTATTGGGACCTAATTCGATTGTCTCGTCCTAAGTGTTATTAAACGTGGCTAATTGTATGGAAACAAAGATGAGAGTTGAAATTACTACGGTTAATTAAATTTGTGTACCTACTATTAGGTGTTTAATAAATTAACATTGGAAATTCCTAGGCTAATATTGTCCATGTCTAATCGAAATTGGTATTGACATAAAAAAAATATATTGTTATGTATAGATACGTCCCTTCCATATATATATTACACACCAAGTATCCTGTATCTATCTTCCCCATACTGATTTGATGCTGGAATTCGGTCGGTTCTAAAAACATCCCATCACTCCAATCCTGGCTGCCCCTCCCTACACTCCCAACTCGTCTACGTGCCCAACTGGTTTCTCGAGCTGGGGATTAGGGATTCACGTCTGAGTGGAACACTCCTCCACGGCACGAAAACGAGAATGTACATAATGTCCAGGCTCAGCTCTCTCGTGGAAAGTGCACCCCTCGGAGGTGGACCCAGCTCTAAACTCTTGCAGTTTAACCACTGGCTGGGAGGGCACAGAACAGAACAGTATAGATACGTACGTATTTATTATTATTATAGAAATAAATACATCATCATAAAAATAACGAAATTTGTAGCCAAAATTTATTTTTAACTAGCTTTTGCCCGCGGCTTCGCCCGCGTGAATTTCCCACGGGAACAGTGCTTTTTCCCGGGATAAAAAGTAGCCTATGTGCTATTCCAGGTCATTATCTACCTCTGTACCAAATTTCATCGAAATCCGTCCAGAAGATTTTGCGTGATTGAGTAACAAACATCCTCACAAACTCACAAACTCACATCCAAAACCACAAAAACCAGTTTAACCACTGGCTGGGAAGGCACAGAACAGAACAGGACAGAAAGTATAGATACGTACGTATTTATTATTATTATAGAAATAAATACATCATCATAAAAATAACGAAATTTGTAGCCAAAATTTATTTTTAATTTAAAATTTATTTCCGGTATACAAACTCAGACCGGCAAGAAATTCGAAATTCACATAAATAGATGTTGCCTCTATAAAAAAATGTTTTTTTTTTTTTTATAATTTCATTTTTTATTTGTTATTATTAGATGAATAACAACAAATATTTCTGTTTTATGGTGGTAATGTTTTACGATTTATTCTGATGCAGTAACCATCAATCAAATTGCGTGTCGTTATTTCAATTTAATTTGATTTCTAATAGGATATTTTCTGAAGTATAGATTGCCGTGACAGATTTGCATATAAGAATCCAACAAAATATATAATGATTATCCTCAAGCCTTCGTATTGGCCCATTTTTTGTTTACGGTAGTACTCTCTCTCTTTCTTTCTAATATATATATATATAAATAAATAAATATAAATATATACGGACAAATCACACAGATTGAGTTAGCCCCAAAGTAAGTTCGGGACTTGTGTTATGGGATACTAACTCAACGATACTATATTTTATGACAAATACATATATAGATAAACATCCAAGACCCAGGCCAATCTGAAAAAGATCATTTTCCATCTTGACCTGACCGGGGATCGAACCCGGGACCTCCGGTGTGGCAGTCTGGCGTGATAACCGTTAGGCCACGGAGGTCGTATATATATCTATTATGGTATTAGGTAAGAGGGTTGTAGTTATAACGTGGAATGAAACACACACAACATCCTTGACAGGAATAATGGAGTGGTTTGCTATTGACTTCTCTATTTACACACTCGTCGAGTCCCAATTTTCCAGCAGTTCTATAGTAAAATTTAATAAAACTATTGTTTTTTTATAAGTTTTAGAAAAAGAAATTCGAATTATTATAATTCCTGCCTAACAATCAACTGATTAATTCTGCAAAGTCCTAATTAAACAAACCAATCTAGAACTACAAAAACAACATATGTATAGTTGCATATATTTATGAGTACTTTTACCAAGTGGAATTTTTGTTGTTTATGAATTCACCTGTATATCTCGTTAACCTTAGACTCCAATCCACGGCCTCCTGACCTAGACCACTAACCTAAAGGCACTTCAATCAATCAATTACAAAAACTTCGTTTTTGTCGGTGGAGTAATTTCCATGTATGCTTGTCTTCTGCCATCGATTTGACCTCTCTATACGACACGACCTCTACCTTCTCTTTAATTTCGTCTATAAATGCCCTTCTTGGCTTACCATTCCCTCTCCTCGCTTTAACTTTTCCTTCAATCAGGTATTTCATAAAGTTGTCGTGTCGGTATAAGGTGGACAAACATCTTTCCTCTTCTTGTCTCTATTGCTCTGATTAATGTTCTTCTCTCATTCAATTCAATTCAAATAATTTATTGCTTTTCACATTGTACAGTAGTTACATAAAGGTTACACGTCACTACAAATTTTAGGTACAATGTAAACCCTGTCGGGCATTGCAATTAAAATAGAGAGGGACGGCAAGCGGATTGTTAAAAGATTTTACAATTTAAATATATAATTATGTAATAGTTATCGTCAAGTTATTATTAGTTTTAGATTTAATAATATTATTAATAGAATTTAAAATGTCAATTTTTTAATTATATGTCGTTAAAATATTCGTCCAACGTGTAAAAACATTTATTTATTAAAATTAATTTAAGTTTTTTTAGAAATGAAGAATATTTTTCTTCATTCCTTAAATCGTCAGGTAGGGCATTATAAATTTTTATAGCCATAGATAGTGGCCCCGAACTAAACAATTTTAAATTAGATGTCGGTATTACTAATTTGTTTTTCCTCCTAGTAGGATAACGTCGCGGTAAATCGTCCTCTTTTGTAAATAGTTGAGGATATCTTCGTACAAATTTGCACGCTTCTAGGATGTAAATCGAAGGTAAAGTTAATATCTTTAAGTTTCTAAAATGCGGCTTACAAGTCTCTGTCTGTTTAATATTCAAAATTATACGAATACATTTTTTTTTGTAATATAAAAAGTGTATCTACGTCAGTGCTATTTCCCCAAAGAACTATTCCGTATGTCAGCCACGAATATGCATACGCGTAATAAGCTGTAATGGCGGTTTTCTCACTTGTTGTCATTTTGAGTTCTCTGAGTGCGTATGTAAACGACGACAGTTTGGTTGCTACTTTGCTCACGTGCGCTTTCCAGCTCACACTTGTGTCCAACATTAAACCGAGTAATTGGAATGTACTGACGGTTTCAAGGATTTTTCCCTCATATTCATATTTTATACAAAGGGAGGATTTTTGATATGGTCTAAATTCAATTATTTTTGTTTTATTAAAATTAATTTCTAAATTATGGTCCGTAAGCCATTTAACTACTGAGTCCATGATTTGTTTAAGTATTTCATTTAAATCGTCAGGTTTCGAACAAGGGGTCAAAATTGAAACGTCATCAGCAAATAAAACGCACGTCTGATTCATTATTTTAGGCAGGTCATTAATGTAAATAAGGAAAAGTAAGCATCCGACCACACTTCCTTGGGGGATAGACCAATTCATGAGCTCCATATCAGACCTTACTCGTGAGATCGTCCCTGTCCCCTGGTCAAAGTGTTCGATTTCTACATATTGCTCCCTATCCTGCAGATATGATTTGAACCACGAATGAGCAACTCCTCTTATTCCTACCCCATACAGCTTGTCCAGAAGAATGTTATGCTGGACCTTATCGTACGCTTGCGTCATATCTAGCATTATACCTACCGCATACTTTTTATCATTTAGAATATTTAGGACTTCGTGTATAAATTTAAAAGTCGCCAGTGTGGTTGAACGATTTTTGCGAAAGCCATTTTTGGCAATCATTGATGATGTTATATTTTTCACAAAATTGATGTATTTGGATACACGCGGCTTTTTCGAAGATTTTTGATGCTGTGCATGGTATAGCAATAGGGCGAAAATTTTTTGTGTCTGTCTTTTTTCCTTTTTTATGGATTGGTTTGACAAGGGATTTTTTTAAGCGGGTGGGGAATGTGCCCTCTGTGAAAGACTGATTTATAAGCAATGTCATTGGCAAAGTGAGTTCGTCTGCACATTCTTTAAATAAAATTGGTGGTATATCGTCAATGCCGTGGCTGTATTTGCTGTTTAGTCCTCGCAGTAATTTGTTTACCTCTGTTAGGTTTACCTGGCGGAGGTACATCGAGTTGTCAGGTGAGTCTATCACGGGTCGGCCGCGCGGCGGCTGCGTTGCATTGGGAATACCCACAGATGAAAAATAATTATTAAACGCATTCGCGACGGTCTTTGGTTCTGACGTAAGTTTATTGTGGATGTTCAGTCGGATATTTTGAGTTTGATTTTTTTTTTTTCATTTTTTTTCATTTCATTGATCATATCCAGTACCTCCTCGTTTGTTTTCTTATCTAAAGACACTTAAAATAACTGAAATACATCACAAAATGTGTTTATTTACTTTATCTATACGGAACGGGAAATTCGCCCTCTCGGGTGTTGATTTAGCGTCAACAACCAGAAGCTTTAATTTCGGGGAAGTAGTCATTTTCTTGTTAATTTTATTTTCCTGAAAGGTTTGCTAACAACTCCCTTTGTTATAAGAGTTAACAACATCCTTTTTCTAAGGAATTTTGTCTTTTAATATTAACGTGGCGCTTTTATGAAAGCATAATTTTAAAGCTAAGCGTTTTTTCCTTATTGTTTTTAATAAAGACATTTGTAATATACCTAACATTAAATATGCCTCGCCTTGCTATGTTGAGATGACAATTTCATAAATTCAGATTCTGCTATTATTTGACAATACAAATATAACATGTTTATTTTATTTTTTTGCATATTATTTTAAGTACCAACCGACGCCAATCAAAATGGGATAAGGGTGGGAATAAGAAGAGTTTAAGCCGACTCACACGTGAAAAATCTGAGAATAACCCAGCATCGTATGCCTTTAACATAATGCTACATTGATGGACAGACAAACCTCCGGGTTAGACCTCTTGCGTAGGGAGATTTAAGCAAAGATGTACGGTCGGCAGATAAGTATTAAATATTTAAAAAAAAATTAAACTATTGGACTTCACAGCGAATGAATGGAACTCCCTGCCTGCGTCTGTGTTTCCGAACACATACAACTTGAATCTCTTCAAAACCAGAGTGAATAGGCTGCTTCTGGGTAAGCTCACTACACCACCGTAGACCTCATCTCTGTCCTCGGGCAAGATTGTGGTCAAGAGCAAACATAATATATTTTGTATACAAAACTAACTGCGTCCCTGTGGCAATTTCGAGATATTTTTTTTCTCTAACATTCTGTCCCTAAAATTTGAAAGAATATGTACTCAAAGCTCAACTCAGATGGCGGTACCAGCACACGCAGTAAGCAAACCACCCGTTTTGCCACGTTTATGAGATGTAATTTGTGATTTCAATTTCTGAAAAATACGACCAAATATTTTCTGTAGTAGTGGCAACAATTGAAAATTGAGAGAATTTATTTTAACCCTACAACATTTGCTTTGGCCCACCAGATGGCGCTGCGTAAATAAAACGTTTTATCGGCAGTACGCCTCATCCACAAACAAATAAAGTTTTGTTTTGAACAGTTTGGGATACGTGTAAACGCGAGAGTAACTTTTGTATTGGTCACGTGAGTTTGTTCGTGGTATTATCGTTTCTCATTTGTTTATGGTGAGGAGGAAGGTGTAAATGGGATATTGTGTAGGCTCCACTGCATTTTGAATAATAAGGATTAGATACATTATTCTGAATTTTGGGACAGGCTTGTTTGTCATACCTAAAAGTTATTTGTGATTTGTGTGCCTTCAGCTCGCTTCACAACGTTTGTAGGTACCAAATATCAAGTAGTTTCGGAGCAAATTAACTGTATCAGAAGTCAGACACCCGAGGGTTCCATATTGTTTTCTTTCGAGCCCTAAAACCACAGACTTAAACAGTATTTTTTAGGCATAGGTACACCTCATGTACCAATCGGTTTCTAAGTTGAGCAAAAAAACAGATTTGAATAAAAATATGTTTTTGTTGTCCGTACTAGTCCAAGAAGTGTCCACACTGTCTACTTTGTCATATTATTTTATGTAAATTTTCAGCCCTCACTGTCTCTAGGGAAATCTATAGGAAGGCATGCATATTTTTATTGGAATAAAGAATAAAATCAAGAGCTTAACGACTACGATGACCGCCATGTCATAAATACCTGTAAATGTAAAATTCATGTTGAAAAATGGTCCATTTTCCATTTCGTAACAACTTTGTTTTCTGTGTTTTTAACGCGGAAAAACATTTTATACAGCTGCGAATGAGTTTGTGATGGAGAAATGCTTTTTTAAGTAAAAACACCTTTTGTGAAAGTTTAAATGTGGCCATTTTAAAAGTTTAGGGGAAATCCTGAACTTTCTGTACTCTGTGTAACTGTATCTAATAATATAAACGAGAAATCGCTTCAAGTGTGGTAGGTATAAAGTAATAGAAAAAAAAATGAGTGTGTAAGTGTAGATACATATTATGCATTTGATATACGTATTGTAGTATTTTTTAATAGGTAAGCTTTTATTTAATGTTTATTTTAAGTACCTAATATAATTTTTATAATAGGTATAGTATGCTAAGCATTTTATCGATCTATTTATTATACTTACCTCAGTGTATACTAAATATATGACTTAAGTATCTACCGCAGACCTTTGGGTCATTTAGCAAAATTTTAATTAAACACAATTTATGATTTCCTTTGTTCATATTCTTTATCGTCGCCTTCTGAAAATAAATAGCAAATGTTTACTTAAGTGAATTATTTTGCTTCACCCACGAACGTACTGTAAGCAGGCGCTGCCAGACGTGATTATATCGTACAATCCTGACAAGGCGTTTAAAACCAACTTAACGTCATGAAGGATAAAATATGACATATTTTATAACATTTTCCCATATTACTGAAGGAATAAAAAGCAAGTAGATACCGATATTTGTTGTAACAATTAGTTTAGAGGGGTAGAAGGGGTATAGTGAGTGAATGTGGTAAACGTCATCCATACTAATATTATAAATACGAATGTTTGGATGTGAGTTTGTGAGTTTGTGAGGATGTTTGTTACTCAATCACGCAAAATCTACTGGACGGATTTCGATGAAATTTGGTACAGAGGTAGATAATGACCTGGAATAGCACATAGGCTACTTTTTATCCCGGGAAAAAGCACTGTTCCCGTGGGAAATTCACGCGGGCGAAGCCGCGGGCAAAAGCTAGTCCATACTAATATTATAAATGCGAATGTTTGGATGTGAGTTTGTGAGTTTGTGAATTTGTGAGTTTGTGAGTTTGTGAGTTTGTGAGGATGTTTGTTACTCAATCACGCAAAATCTACTGGACGGATTTCGATGAAATTTGGTACAGAGGTAGATAATGACCTGGAATAGCACATAGGCTACTTTTTATCCCGGGAAAAAGCACTGTTCCAGTGGGAAATTCACGCGGGCGAAGCCGCGGGCAAAAGCTAGTAATTAATAAATAAGAGAGGTACAGCATATTGAAAGTTAAGTACATAATTTGAAATGCGGTGGTAATAGCATCTAATTTGAAATGGATTTTGGGTAGGTTGCTTTGCTATGCTGCTGTGACTGTACATGAAACTGAAAAGGAGATCAGCATCTGATAATGGGATCACCATCATTTTTGGGCGCGTACGATGCGGTATTATGCGTCGTTGTGGCGCAAAATGTCCAATTTACGAAATGGCCGATCGCGCGTCCAATCGCAATTTTAATTTAGCTCCAACACTAGAATTTATGTTTTAATTTCTTCTCTTGATACACACACGGTTCGTTAAATTGATTTTTTTTTTAATCTGAAAAAATATTTTTATATCCCACTAGCTGTTGCCCGCGGCTTCGCTCGCGTGGTCTCCCACGGGAACAGTGCTTTTTCCCGGGATAAAAAGTAGCCTATGTGCTATTCCAGGTCATTATCTACCTCTGTACCAAATTTCATCGAAATCCGTCCAGTAGATTTTGCGTGATTGAGTAACAAACATTCTCACAAACTCACAAACTCACAAATTCACAAACTCACAAACTCACATCCAAACATTCGCATTTATAATATTAGTATAGTATGGATGAAAATATTTTTTCAGATTTAAAAAAAAAACGACCTATTATATCCATAATAGATCGTCGGACAATTAAAAGAAGTAAATGAACAAGAAGTCCATACCAACGAGATGAAGATGCTGATATGGGCTGCTGGTGTAAGGAGACTTGATAAATATGCGAAATCAACACATAATTTCAAATCCGATCACAGACAAAACATAACACTGGCTGAGATGGTATACCTATTATGAGATAGCGTAGCGTGATGAAGAAAACATTGGCCCTCCCGAATAGGTACCTACTAAAAGAAGAGTGGGTTGCCCGCCAGCCACTTGATGATCTGTATCTAAAGATCTGAGGCCGGTATTAATAAACTAAGCTCAAGACAGCTGTCAAGTGCGAACTCAACCGATACGCACTCAAGATAAGTTCACGCACTTGACATCGTCGCTAATTAATAAACCTATATCAACGGTGTCTCACTTGAGATCTCAGAACACACACAACTTCAAACTGACAAGCTGAGAATTTTGACATGGCGTGATGTCAAACCATAGACTTAGTAAAAAATAATAGACCCGGCGTAACAATCTTTCTCCAAACAGTATTCATGCGGCCGGTTTCCATGTTTTGAAAAGTACTTTGTGCCGTGCATACCTAAACCCGGCGCCGACAAAGGATTTGGCACAAAGTACTAAAAATACTACTGTTTGGATATAGATTGTTAAGCCGGGTCTATTATTTTTTACTGAGTCTGGTCTAACTACTGTCACAAGTCACTCTCATGTCATGTTTGTACTGTCATCAGCAAATACGCTCTTGAGTGCTGATATTTGTTTATTAATACGTCTTCATTCGGCTGAAATGCGGAACTCAAGCGAGAACTCAAGTAAGATTTATAAATTAGCTCCGCGACTCAAGTGCGCTTTCAAGATCGAGCTAAAACTCGAGTATCATTTATTAATACGGGCCTAAGCAAGCCCACTTGAAGAACCAGACAACCCAAGATAGAAGATACGCATGAAAAGAGAAAGAGCCGACCTCAAATATTGGGATAAGGCAAAAACGAAGAAGAAAGAATATTAGACACTTTTTACCCCTTTTGATAAAAAAAAGAAATTAGATTTATGATCAAAAAATTCCATGCGAGCAGGACTTGAACCCGCGACTAGACCTTGCTCTTCCAACTGAGTGCTTTAACTAAAATTTTACTGCATATTGAGTGCACAAAAATTCAAAAATGTACTTAACCCCTTCTGGATGATCTCAGGATTCGGACAAATCCGTAAAACCCGTATAAGGCAACCCTAAGGTCACAAATCCCTAAAAACAATTGCAATTCCGAAATCAAAATGGCGGCTCACCAGCCTCGCAGCGTTCCATTACGCGTAATGAATCCAGCGCTACGGTGACAAATCGAAAATTTGTTTGTCCACTCCGCGGGTCGTCACATTTCATTCCACGCAAATAATTTCACACACTGCCGGCAGAGATTAAACCATTGTTTATGAACGTACTCTATGAATATGACGAATGGAAATGCGTTATTAAACCAGGGGATTTATGAAAATCATAATTGAAGAAAATTTATTTCTATTTATACAGATTTATATTTTGTAATTAATTCGGTACTTAACATTCTCCTTTAAGGGAATTTCAGGGTAACAGTAATGTATGCTAACTAAACATATACTTAACTAACTTTGGAATTCGTTCAGCGTTTAAAAAAATATAAAACGAAAAGATTTGAGTCAAACTTTAGGTAAATTTTCGCATTGATTACTAAGAATAACGTACCTACCTTACAAAATGTTTAATACTCTACGCAGACTTGAAACGTTTGATTAGATTTTTTTAATGAACACAAATCTTAATCGTTCAAACTCAGTATTTAATTTTTATCCTAACTAATACTATAAATGTGAAAGTGAGTTTGTTTGTTTGTTACCTCTTCACGCTTTATCTACTGAACCAATCTTCCTGAAATTTCGCATACACATAGCTGGAAGTACGGAGAAGGACATAGGGTACCTTTCATCCCGGGAAAAAGCACTGTTCCCGTGGGAAATTCACGCGGACGAAAGCTAGTACCTACCACATATTTATGGGACTAATTGTGTGAAAAGGAACTGAAGTAGTACCTTACCATAAAGTTAGAGTTTTTCCTGACATTGTATTATTTATTAAATGACTATTGGTATTTACACATCCAGCACTTAATTACACAAAAATTAATCTTTTGTGATACTGAAATGAATATGGAATATTCCATTTTTGGAAACAATAAACATTTCCCGCACGTGTGTAGAATTTTCCTCTCAAATTATAATTTATTCACAAAGCTTGATGAATATTTTTATCAAATAAATAATAATGAATTAACTTTTTGCCCGCGGCTTCACCAGCGTGAATATCCCACGGGAACAATGCTTTTTCTCAGGATGAAAGGTAGATACCCTTCCTATGTTCTCCTCAGCACTTCTACATGTATGCGAAATTTTAGGAACATTCAGGAAGATTGTTCAGTAGATAAAGCGTAAAAAGGTATTAAAAACGAGCCAACTCTGCTTGCGATTTTTTTTTGACACCCTTCGAGTTAGGAATTCCTTTGGTGCAGACAATGAGACGTTTAATCGTTATATTTTAATTAGACAAGGCAATGGATTTAAAATACTAAAGGGAAGTTTACACTTTACGATAAACATTTTAGGTGACTTACAAAAATCAGAGCTTTCACTTATCATGGCTTTTACTTAACGATAAGAAATAAAAATGCCATTGAATGTTGTTGATGTAAAACATATATTAGCGTGAATTAACAGATATCAACGCGAATTCCGTGACGGCAAATGGCATGACGCCATTAGATACTCAGATGTTTTACCCGGGGCGCGTCCCGGTTGAAGAAAAAAAGTTTGTTGTAAGTCAACTTTTTTTACTTTATGGTTTTAGTAAGTGATATGCATTTTTTGTATTTAATACGGCATTTTAGTTGTTTTGTTATTTAAATTTAATTTCTGAATTATATGTAATTTAAATGTAATTAAAGAGGTACTTAGAGGGGCCCAAAAAACAATAGATCGCACCGTGTAAAGGGGCCTTTATGGACGAACCACCAAACGCGGGCAGAGTTGCCACAACTCAGTAATTTTACAGAAATTGCGAGATGAAATTCTTATTAGGCGATGCTAATTTATTTTAAAATATATTCCATTTTACGCAAATAGGGTACCCGTCAAAATGCTGAGTTGTCTGTAACGTTCGAGAGTAAACCATTCGTAAAATATTTGGCCAAAGAAAATTGTAAGTTCTCTGTAATTATTTAAATCATGAATGAGATTTTCCTTTTGTATTTTTAGGATAATGAAGAGATTCTTTAGACGTTCTATTGTGTAATTAAAGCTTATTATAATAGATCAAATGTACAAAAATATAAGTAAAATATCCTATTTGATTATGATTCATTAAGGTTATTTCAGGTAAAATAAGCCATACAAATCTATGGGTTTTTACCTGAAATAAAATAACTTTTTTTTTTATTTCTTACTGTTAGCACAGCTGTTAGTGCTCAAGCGAAGCCTGGTAATATTTGTCCAAAGCACGGGCGATTAATTATTATTAATTTATCTAGAATCTCATACCACGAAAACTTTGCCATTAACACTCCTTGACACGTAGTGAATTTGATAGGACAGATAAAACAAAAAAAAACCATATAAAGCATAAAAAACTGAAAAAAAAATACTTTGCAGAAGCGAGTCGAATGTGAAAATAATAAAATATGTTAAAATACAGCCCACCTTCTGTGACACATATATTTCCTAGGGGAGAACCACAAAATTCGGAATATTATAAACCAAATATAAATGGCGTAGACTCGTTACTTTTGACAGCTGTATAGTATAATACTTACATAATATACGTATGTCATAAAATCGAATTAACGTTCGAATTTGATGTTTCTATAATTTATTTGTTTTTTAGTGAACGTCAGAGCAAAATAATGATGATATTTACAGCAGATGGCACTTCTTCAATTTTAGTATTCTAAACTCTGTGAGGAGAACCCAACGTGCAATTTACATAAAGCCTGTAATGCTATATTGTACATATAAAATGGGAGTTTATGCCCAAAAGTTGAATTAGAAAAATATTTATGCTGTTCCATTATGTTACTTGTAATGAGAACGATAGCTTTTGTGTTACACATTTTAATATTTCATTTTGCGTCGTACTTACATATATTTTATTTAAAAAAGTACTTCCTTTTCTTTATCCTATATTACGTGAAATGGATCACACGGAATGACTTTAGCAACAATGGCAATCGCAATGACTCTAGAGGATTCTCTTTGGATGGAGTCATGATCAAAAATCAAAAATTCTTTGAAACTTGGCCTTCAAAGAAGGCTCTTTTTCATGTCAAAAGCTAATTATTTAATCATAATATATTATGTCTCAAAGCTACAAACTACTAGCATTTCGGAATGACCACTGCTGAGTATATAAATGCCGAAAGAATCTCATTAAACAGTCTTGTTTGCAGTAGTTTGCAATCATCATGCTTATGTACGATAAAAAATAATTTTATGTATTACTAGGTTTTGCTTGTAGTACATGAATTTCCCACGGGAACAGTGCTTTTTCCCGGGATGAAAAGTACCCTATGTCCTTCTCATTATTTCTAACTATTTGTATCCGAAATTTCAGAAAGATTGGTTCAGAAGATAAAGCGTGAAGAAGTAACAAAGAAATAAATCATTTCCTAACTAATATTACAAGAACTAATTAACTACCAAAAATCATTAAGCAAAAGTGAGTTTGTTTCAAAATTTTTTTTTTCCTATTAAAGAGTATGTAAGTAGGACACAAAGTAAAGGTTTTTCTGCTTGTAAGATTTGTATTTGCCAGAAAATAACAAAAACCATAGATAAAACATAAGTATTCGCGCGCTTGGAGACGACGTTCTGAAGTTAAAAACAAATTAAATAAAAGCTTGTAAAAACGTTAAAGTAGGTGTTTGAAATTCTAAACTCAAAATTAAACTAGTCTAAGAACTGTGTCTCGGTAGGTAGATTAAACTGAAACTTCTTCTTGTTTAATTTAACTTCGCAGCGCCCCCTGCGGTGGGAACTGGCAACTGTAGCAAATTTAATAACGCGGTAATAGTAATTTCAAATTTAGAACTGTTAGTTGGACTGTCGTCGGAATTTATTTACACGGAGTTATTGCTCTGAGATTTACACGTTGCTTGAACATCTTTTCATTTGTCAAAGTAAATCCTTATAGAATTTTTTTAGGTGTACCAGATTTTTAAAGAGATAGGTTGCCAGTATTGTCAGCGATGTCGCCTGTAATTGTTGATTACATAGCTCTATGACTTTACATATATATACTTAATTAAGCAAAGCCTGCAATATTGCCTTATTGTAGCACATATTTATTTTATATCTAGGCATATTTGCCTAAAAACATGGTTCACAGTTCACAGCACATCACATCCTACAGAGTTCTGTCGCTTACCTGTTGTCCTAGGTACACGACAAAATAGCAAAGACGCGCAATTTTCAAATATCAAATGTACCTTTTTTTATTTATTATGATGGGTTTGCTCTTGACCACAATCTTGCCCGAGGACAGAAGTGTAAATAAATTAATAATTGTAATTAATTATTAATTGTAATTTACCTAATTAAGTTTGTACTTGTGGCCTATGTTGTCCATGTTTTCGTGTGTAATAGTGCCTTGTAGCACAGCATCACATCGCGACATTCGCGACGCACTGTATTTTGTCGCTCACTTAGGACGACGGGTCAGATAGCTGTACAACAGCCATCCTTTTTTGTTCTAGCTCGTAGTTCTTTACTAGCTTACGTTACATTTTAGACCAGAATTTCCTCTCGCCGTAATCCGTGATAAATTGTGATAAACGGATTTTGTTTCTAGTATTTTTGTATAGAACTGTAAATACGGTGTTGTGGTAGAAAAACTCCCTTATCTTAGTGCTGAGTTACACTTCTGTGGAAACAATTATACATTCTAAATTCGATGCCCTTGGCAAGGTGCCCATCACGCAGGCAGCATTCCCGCGCTGCATAGCAATAACTGATCACTGAGCGAGAAAGCTGCCCCTGTCACCTCCCTCATACATAGACACAAACAATGGGTATAAGATGTTTTTATAGAAGTGACGAAATGGGACGAATCAACAATAACCCAAACAAAGACAAAAGACAAAGATTTGTTTATGTAGTACATATTTTACATACATACATATGATCACGCCTTTTCCCCGTCGGGATAGGCAGAGAATAGTGATTTCCACTTGCTATGCTACATATTTTAAGTTAGATATATATTTACGTGTTCTTCTGTATTTTTTCTGATTCTATATTTTACCTTACGCTTCCCTTTATATTTTATTTTCATCATCATCATAAACATAAAAAAATATAGTATTTAAATCATCACCTTTTAAATACTCGGTTTACTGGAAGAAATCCCTTTCCGGGATAACTCCGCCATAGTTCGCAGATAGCCTCTCTTTTTGTTTCACTTCATCTTTTTTATTTTCCGTATGTTAATGTGCAATAAAGAGTTTACAAACAAATAAACAAACTAATACAATTCAAGTTAACGATCCACAGTTCCAATTGCTTGAATATTCGGCAAAGCAAAATCTACTCGAGTGGCTTCAATTCGATTGTTATCAAACTAAACCAATGTAAACTACTCTCATCTCATACGGATGGAATCGAGTAGGGATGTCATGATGCTCCGTAATTACCGGATATCCAGAATAATATTTATACAATATTTTTTTTACAGATATATTTATTTATTTGTTTATTTAACCTTTATTGTACAAACACAATGTATGGCACAATAGGTGGACTTAATGCAGAAGCATTATCTAACAGTTGACCTTTGGGGTAAACAGAAAACTTAAGAACTTACTATATTATTAGAGAACAAAATATATACAGTCCGATTAGAATCTAAACTTGGGTTGGGCTGTAACAACTTCACTCTGGTCTCTTTGACAAATGTATATACATTTACATGTAGTGAAGTTAGATTCGAATGGTTGAAAATATTTTTGAGTGACAAGCTGACAACTTACACACAAAAATTACAAAAACCGATAGAATTTAAATCGCATAGTAAGTGTTTGTAATATATTGGGTAAAACTAAACGCAGGCGTTTCGCATTGCTGCCGCCAGAGGGCGTTCGGGGTTTTCACTGCTAGCGTGGATGGCGTGGCGGACGGCCGCCGCCATTGCATTGCCCTATGCGATATCGGTTTGTTTTTTAATACGCGAGAGGTTCCGCGTTCTTTGATTGCTAATTAGCTTGAGTTGTGTTTGTGAATTTCCTGTTTGTTAAATAACTATTGAACTTTGTGTTTGTGTACCCGTCATGGTGACTTTTTCTTGTGAGAGGTGAAGCGTGGCTGGCTGTTCACATCTGGCTGTTCCCGAGTGAAACTACGGGAAGAAATCTATTTATTTGTCCTGGGGAATTGAGATCTCAAGGGTTAGGTAGGGTAATTAGGAATTCCCCCTTCCCGAAGACACTCAAGTTTGGATCCGAAGAGAAAGAAGATTTAGCTTGGTAAGTGTTTTTTAAGTGTAATTAATTTATAGGTTAGGTTATCATATAGGGCCCTGTAGCTCCCTTCATAAGCTACGGTGGTAGCAGACTGCGTATAGCTTAAGTTAGATTCTAGTCGGACAAGCGTGGTGTCGCGTGGAGATTTTTTCCCGGTACTTAATTTTACCGGTAGATTTTTTCCCGGTAAAGTTCCGGTACAGAATTCTTCCCGCCGCTTCGTTTGTCCGGATTCGCTCTGCGCACATTTTCTGGCAGCAGAGCGTAGTTGCTCTGCACATTTTCTGGTAGCAGAGCGTAGTTTATCTACCCTCTACTTGTTCGTTTGTAAAAAATAATTAATTGTTTGTAAAAATTATTAGATTTTTCTTAGTTTGTTTGTATAAGAATATTTGTAACCTTTTTTGTATTTGTTTGCGGTTTGTACCGTGCGTTCCGGGTTTGTGCCATTCTCATACCTACCGCGGTTCTTCGTGTAGTTGCTTGATTTTGTTGTTTTTTATTTACCTTTTGTTATTTTTTGTTTGTGACTTGACGCGATGGCGAAGGCCTCCAATGCTAGGGCGACACTCGCCAACGAATTGAGATGGTTTGTGACGGCCGGAGGACTCCTGTCCCGGAAGGACAGGGAGGGCGCCATACTGCTAAGAGCGGATCACCTCCACTCACGATTGATTAGCGCGGAAGCGGCCATGGCGGCGCTTACCGAAGCCGATCTTACCCCGGAGGCCTACGCAGGTCACATGGCGGACATGGACCAGATCCTGAGTCTGCACGATGATATCGCGGAGGCGGTGACCGCAATAAGGGCGAGACAGGCTGGCGGACCAGCCCCTCGCACACCTGTTAGACAGGAAGGACCAGCGGTTACTGGTCGGCTCCCCACCCTTCAGCTGTCCCACTTTGGGGGTAGGATGGAGGAGTGGGTAGCATATAAAAATATGTTTGAGTCCCTGGTCGTAGCACGACAGGATTTGTCGAAGGCCCAGAAGATGGCCTACCTCCTCTCCACTCTTGAGGATGAAGCGCGGTCGCTCATCCAGCACCTCCGGGTGGAGGACGACCAGTACGATACGGCTTGGGAGTTATTGAACTCCCGCTACCAAAATTTACGTTTGTTAGCGGATGCGCACGCCGCACAGTTGATGGCCCTGCCCAAGGTGGCCAACAGGGCACAGTTGCGCCTGCAGTTGCTCACGCCCGTTACAGTGGCCTGTAACGCGCTCCGCACACTGGGGCTGCCGGTGGACCAATGGTCCTTTTTGCTGGTGCACATTGTATTGGGCAAATTACCCAATGACATCCGCTCGCGATTTGAGCGCGAGAATGCGGAACGGGATAGCACCACCCTACCAACGTTCACTGACTTGGTGAAGTTTTTGGAGTTTGAGGCACGGGCGGCTGAGAATACCATGACGGACTCAGCGCCATCCAGAGCGCCTGAACGTAGGCCCCCACAGGGACGGCAACCGCCACCGCGTGGAGCTGGTGTGCGGGTTGCACACACGGCAGCAGTCGCGGGGGACGCGGACTGCCTGCAATGTGGCCGGATGGGCCACAGCCTGCTGCAATGCAGGGACTGGCAGAGACTGCCAGTACAAGATAGGCGCCGCATGGCAAAGCGGCATGAACTTTGCTTTTATTGTTTGGGCGGTCACTATGCACGTGACTGTCCCAGGGCCATACCATGCAGTGCATGCCGTGGGCGGCACCACGCGATGCTTTGCATGAACCGGAACGGGGATGGCACCCGGATGTTGAGGCAGGGGTCCCCTATGGGCGGGGGCGCTCCTGCGCGAAGCCCTCCACCTTTGGAAGAAGGACGCGGCTTCGCTCGTCGCACCCCCCCTCGGGAGGGGGGTCGCGTACCGGCGCGGGTCTTGGCGGACCGGGACCACGCGCCCCAAGGTCATGGCCAGTATGTGGCTGGCCAGGCCCCGGATGGGGCCCCATGGGCGGGGGCCCTAGATCGGACGTGAGAGTGGGGACACCCCCTCCACGCGGGTTACCAATACCCAACACATGCAGCCGCAGCGGTTTTCTCCGCCGCTGCACGAGTACCCACGGCTGGAGTACCACCCGCCGTACCATATGTATGGCCGGGCCGCGGGTTATGCCCCCTCAGATGGGGATGTGCACTCGCCCGCCATATTATCCGGGTCAGTGGCGCGCCCCTGGTTTGGAGAGAGTGGGGAGCCCGTAACTAGCTTGCTCCTTGCTGGGACAGAGCCGCGGACGGTTCTGCTCCCTACCGCGGTGGTCCGCGTATGGGGTCGTAGGGGAAGCCATTAATTTGAGAGCTCTGTTGGACTCAGGGGCACAAAGCAGTTTGGTTACCACTCGAGTGGCACACCAGTTAGGTTTAGTCGTGGAAGATTCGCCTGTGCCACTTCTTGGAGTTGGTGGCATACAAGTGAAGTGTCTGACGGGCCAGACACTTGTCACCTTTTCTTCGCTGAAGTCCTCCACAATGAGGATCACGACTTCGGCTATGGTAATGGATACCATTGCGGGTTGGCACCCCTCGACAGACATACCGCCGGGTGTGTTGTCTTTGGTTTCGGGTCTGGATTTGGCCGACCCCTTTGTCTTTCATCCCGGCCCAGTGGACTTGCTCCTTGGCTCGGACGTATTGGGTTGGATTTTGTTGGGTACACAGAAGGCTCTGGGTTCGTCTTCACTGATGGCAGTGTCTACGATTTTTGGTTTTGCCCTGATGGGCCCTGTGTTTGATAATGGCACCGCGGAGGAGCCACCGGTTGTCGCATCTGCGTCCTTGGCCAAGACCATGCAAAGGTTTTGGGAGGTGGAGGAGCCACCTATGAGTTCCAGGATGGATCCGGAACACGCTGAGTGCGAAGCCCTTTTTCGATCAACCACGGAGAGGTTGCCCTCCGGTCGGTTTGTAACTAGGTTACCTTTTGTTGCCTCTCGTCCTAGCCTAGGGCAAAGTAGGGCGCTTGCGGAGAAACGACTGCTGTCCATGGAGCGACGCATGCAGCGTGACCACGTACTTCGCGATAAATATATTGAATTTATGCGCGAGTACGAGGATTTGGGTCACATGTCTCCGGCTCGAGTTGATTGGAGCTCAACTGAGCATTATTTTTTGCCCCACCACGCGGTGGTGAAGGCCTCAACAGGCAAATTGAGGACCGTCTTCGATGGGTCCGCACCCACTTCGAACGGAGTTTCGTTGAATCTATGTTTGCATTCAGGTCCCAAATTGCATAGGGACATAATTGACATCATCTTGAACTTTAGAAGACATCAAGTGGTTTTTGGTGCGGACATCCGGATGATGTTCCGCCAGACAGTCATACATCCTGAGGACAGGCGATTCCAGTTGATACTCTGGCGTGAGCGCCCTGAGGATCCTGTGACGGTGTATGAACTCAATACAAACACGTATGGTTTGAAATCTAGTCCCTATATCGCCATCAGATCATTGCTTGAATTGGCAGAGCGGGAACGGATCCGCTTTCCCCGTGGGGCTTCCGTGCTGTCACGTGACTTGTATGTCGATGACGTGTGCACCGGAGCCCAAAGTATTGAGGAGGCCCTCCTACTGCGGGATGAATTGATTGAAATATTGAAAACGGGTGGCTACGAGCTACGTAAGTGGTTGTCCAATGAGCCTAGAGTTCTAGAAGGGATCCCGGAGGATCACCAACAGAACCCTCACCTGTTTGAGGATGTGGATGATCCCAACAGGATAGCGGTGCTGGGCATGCAGTACCAGCCGCTAACCGATATTTTCACATTCCAAGTGGACTTGGAAATACCAAAAGTCTGGACCAAGAGAACGGTGTTGTCCGTAATAGCTCGTATGTTTGATCCAAGCGGTTGGATCAGTCCAGTAATATTCTCTGCGAAGTGTCTTCTTCAGAGACTTTGGACTTTGGGCGTCTCGTGGGACGAGCCGCTGTTTGGCTCTCCATTGGATGATTGGCTCGAGTTGTTTTCATCGATTAAGGAAGTCAATCGGATTGCCTTGCCTCGTCGAATATTGCCACCCGGGAAATATCGAGCCAGCCTGCATGGCTTTTGTGACGCGTCGGAGCGAGGCTACGCCGCGTCAGTCTATATGCGGACAGTTGACGCCGATGGCCGGGTCAATGTCTCGCTTTGTTAGGGAAGAGCAAGGTCGCCCCCATCAGGACTAGGCTGACTATTCCCAAGCTTGAGTTGAGTGGAGCTCACCTTCTCTCTAAATTGTTGCATCACGTTGCCAGTGAGCTGGCGGCCACGGTCGAGATACGAGACATCTTCGCCTGGTCGGATAGCCAGGTCGCGCTTGCATGGTTGCGCGCGGCCCCACATACCTTGGAGGTTTTTGTGGGAAATCGGGTTTCCCAAATCCAGAATATCGGAATTGATATAACATGGAGACATGTGCCGGGAGAGCTTAACCCAGCGGACTGTGCCTCCCGAGGTTGTACGGCACCAGAATTGGTGTCACACCCGCTCTGGTGGGGTCCAGAGTGGCTGATGGGATCAGAAACTTCTTGGCCTGTCTGTCAGACAGATGTTACTTCTTTGAGTTTGACTGGGCTCCGTGTACATGCTGTAGTCGCTGAGACGACGTCGGAGCCGGATTGGCTACTTGCTCGGTATAGCAGCTTGGATAAGCTTCTGGGTGTTACCAGTTGGATTAAGCGTTTCATACATAATTGTAGAAACCCACAGGCAAAGCGGTTGGAGCCGATTGCAGGTGCAGAAGAGCGCCGGAGCGCATTGTTGCATTGGGTCCGTGTCGTGCAGACCGGACGGTTCGAGTCAGAGCTTCGTATTTTGCGCGACGGACGCGCTAAGTTGAAGGGCGCGGTCGCTCGTTTGAACCCGTACATCGACTCGGATGGGCTTCTTCGGGTTGGAGGCAGGCTCCGGAAGGCGGATCTTCCATATGAGACTCGCCATCCTCTGTTGTTGCCCAAGGGCGGACCCTTGGTGCAGCTTTTGGTGTCTGATCGACACATTCGTAACGCCCATGCTGGGTGCAATGCTTTGTTGGCTATTTTGCAACGCGAGTTTTGGATCTTGTCAGCCCGAAGAGCAATCCGTAGTGTCCTGTTTCGATGTATTGCATGTTATAGGTTGAAGGCATCCACGATGCAACCACAGATGGGTGATTTGCCCGCTGATCGAATCCGACCTTCGAGACCGTTTGACGGCGTTGGAACCGATTTTGCCGGTCCCTTTTCGATCAAGGCTTCTCCCTTTCGTAATGCCCGTATTGTGAAGGGCTATTTGTGTGTATTTGTTTGTTTGGCCACCAAGGCTGTCCATTTGGAGGTGGTATCGGCTCTGACTACGGAGGCCTTCGTCGCCGCGTTGGATCGCTTTGTTTCGCGTCGAGGTCTACCTTCCCTTATTAGGTCTGACAATGGCACAAACTATAAGGGAACTGTAAATTATCTTAAGGATGTTTCTGTGTTTATTGATAAAAATTGTACTAGTTTAAGTCAAATTGCTGCCCAAAGGGGAATAACCTGGAAGTTTAGTCCCCCAAGTTGCCCCCATTGTGGAGGGATTTTTGAAGCGGCTGTGAAATCCGCAAAGACCCACCTCCGCCGCATTATCGGAGAAACGGCTCTAACTTTTGAAGAGCTGGCCACAGTGTTTTGTAAAGTTGAGGCGGTCCTCAACTCTCGTCCTCTCTCTCCGCTATCTCCAGATCCAAATGACTTGGAAGCTCTCACCCCTGGTCATTTTTTGGTGGGAGGGCCGTTGAATGCCCTGCCCGAATACCCGTGGAAGGATGAACGCGTATATCGGTTGTCGCGTTTTCAAATGTTGCAGCAAATGAGCCAGGACTTTTGGCGTCGCTGGTCGCTTGAATATTTGCATTTGCTGCAGCAAAGAGTGAAGTGGACAGACAGGACTGAGCCTCCCAGGGAGGGTGATTTAGTATTGTTAAAAGAGGCAAATTTGCCCTCATTGCTTTGGCGACGAGCTCGCATATTACGTTTGATTCTTGGCGGAGATGGCACTCCGCGTGTGGCTGAGGTGTTGGTCGACGGTTCGATTTTAAGGAGAGGTGTGACCTCTCTCGCCCGCCTTCCCGTAGAGTAAGCTAGCGGTCTGCTTCTCAGACCGGGACGGGGGGATGTTTGTAATATATTGGGTAAAACTAAACGCAGGCGTTTCGCATTGCTGCCGCCAGAGGGCGTTCGGGGTTTTCACTGCTAGCGTGGATGGCGTGGCGGACGGCCGCCGCCATTGCATTGCCCTATGCGATATCGGTTTGTTTTTTAATACGCGAGAGGTTCCGCGTTCTTTGATTGCTAATTAGCTTGAGTTGTGTTTGTGAATTTCCTGTTTGTTAAATAACTATTGAACTTTGTGTTTGTGTACCCGTCATGGTGACTTTTTCTTGTGAGAGGTGAAGCGTGGCTGGCTGTTCACATCTGGCTGTTCCCGAGTGAAACTACGGGAAGAAATCTATTTATTTGTCCTGGGGAATTGAGATCTCAAGGGTTAGGTAGGGTAATTAGGAATTCCCCCTTCCCGAAGACACTCAAGTTTGGATCCGAAGAGAAAGAAGATTTAGCTTGGTAAGTGTTTTTTAAGTGTAATTAATTTATAGGTTAGGTTATCATATAGGGCCCTGTAGCTCCCTTCATAAGCTACGGTGGTAGCAGACTGCGTATAGCTTAAGTTAGATTCTAGTCGGACAAGCGTGGTGTCGCGTGGAGATTTTTTCCCGGTACTTAATTTTACCGGTAGATTTTTTCCCGGTAAAGTTCCGGTACAGAATTCTTCCCGCCGCTTCGTTTGTCCGGATTCGCTCTGCGCACATTTTCTGGCAGCAGAGCGTAGTTGCTCTGCACAGTAAGTATACACATTTGAATTAAGTATGAAAACTAAAATCTAATATTAAAACTACAAAAAAAGATAATGGGCATGTGCTCAAAATCACACGACAGAAGATTTTTTCTTCGACAGAAGTGAATGCTTCATCAATTCGTGAACCTTCGGCTTCGTGAGCTCCAGCTGACTTTGCCCTAACGAGCGTTACATATCCCAGCGTTTCAACTTAATCTCAATACCCAAAAAATTGAACATTCATTATTATAAACTAAAAAATATCCGGAACCGTTCCGAAAATAGCGGATTGTGAAACGTAAAATGAAACAGTTAATATTTATTTGTTAGCCGACCGACTTAGTATCTCCTTGAAAATTACTTCCGTGTGAAGTCGAAACTAGTCAGTAGTCCCGGCTAACAACACACTCGAGTATCCGTTTAATTCTCACGTTTATTTTTAAATCAGTTACATAATATATATCCATATCCAGATCCGAAATTTCCTATCAACAACATGCCTGGTATTAAGCTGACGCTTTCCAAAGTTTGATCACACACATAGGAATATCAATTCCAAATAACTGAATCTGAATTTAATAAATGAGTTTTCAACTACTGTATTGATAACTCATCAATTGTCTATGCTGATTGGCTTCGTGATTATTATGGTCTATCTAGGTTATGCATAAATAAACCATAGCTTTAATTAATAAAAACTAGATTAAAATTTAAATACCTGTTACCTACTCGTATTATGATCGAATACCATAGGAGTATCCCAACACTATTTTTTTATTTGGAGTGAATGTGAAAAGTAAACTATTCCATTCCACTATTTACAAAAAATGCAAACGTTTGAATATTATGTGTGTGTATAAGGATGTGTCATTGATACTCAATCACGCAAAACCTTCACGGATTTCGATGAAATTACTGTTTATTGGTACTTTTTAGTACTCTACTTGGATTCGTCCTGAAAACGTAACACTTTTTTCGACAATCGTGTAAAAACCATAGACATAAAAAAAATCTTTTTTTTTTTTCTAATTTTTATGATAAACACTCCCACCCCAAGTCCCTCTTTGTCTTATCCCGTGTCCTGTCTATCTGTCTATTTATACGTCAGTAGAAAATGCTCATCAGGTTGAACGACTTTTGCTAAGGCGACATTAGCTGTTCTGTTAAGGTTCTTCATCAGGTGTTCCAGTTTTCAAAATCAATTAAAGCCTATATGTTGCCCAGGCTTAATAACTATACAACAAAAAAAGTTTTATTCAAATCTTTCTAGTAGTTTTTGCGTGAAACGCGTACATACATACAGACAGACAGACAAAAAAGACCAAATTTTTTTTTTGTTTTTTTTATTTATTATTCTTTTTAAGTGTCCCTCTATCCATTTCAGTCAAAAATACTAAATGTACAGACAAAATACTTTTAATGTTTTATTATATGTATAAAAAAGCTAGTGCCCACGACTCCGCTCGTAGGAAAAGAGAATCAAAGATCTGCTCAGTTATTTAGGCATGTTGTTGACATGAAGTACCTATAAAAGTTTCGTCTAAAAACGCTATAGTTTACATTGTGGATGCCGAAAGCCTAATTTCCCTTAGGATTAAAGCTTCAGGATAACACAGGCATACCACAAAAGACCAGAAAACTACCGCTCAAAAATAAATAAATACGGTCAAAATAAATTTAAATCATAAATGTATTTATTCTCAATTTTATATCACCTTGTTTACTTAAAACAAATTTTAACTAAAATTACCTTTGGTCTAAAGCGAAACTTTAAAACTAAACAAACAAGCGTAAAGATCCTAGAGTTATTTGCTGAACTTCTAGTGCTGCAGCAAGAATGAACTCGCTTTAAAGCGGTCTATGCAATGCATTGCCGGCCGTACGCTTTTACGTAGTTAAATAGCTGTATAATAGTTATTTGTAAAGCTAACCGCTGCTTGAACTAAATAGTGTACACTTCACAGTCTAGCATATTTTGGAAGTTAAATAATGAAATGTACTAAAATAGATTGTAGTACTAGAATAAGAATGTATTATGAAGACCAACATCCAATTAATCTTTTTACACGACTGACCAAAAAAGGAGTGTGATGTTTTCAGGGTTCATGTATGTAAGTATGTAAGAAACTTGCATACAAGTTTCTTTATTCCACCATAAGTCCTGAACGGCTGAACAGATTTTGATGTGAGAGGTATTTTTAGATTTCTTGCATTCTTCCGAGTGACATAGGCTATGTGAGTTGTCAGTCATGTTTTTTATTTTTCAATAATTAGCTTGTTATGTGGATACGTTGAATAGGAAGGTCGATGGTCACAGGAGAAGAGGAAGACTTAAAAAGAGGTGGATGGACTACGTGAGGGACGATATGAGTGGAAGTGAATGTTGATATGACTGGGAACAGAACGTTATGGAGAGATAAGACATATTGCGCCGACCCCAGATGGTATACCCAGTAAGGTATATAATGATCATTGATCAAGAATGTATTATATACTAATTTCACTTATTTTAAAATAGAAACTCACGCCCGAATATATCAATGCGAAAAAGGCTGTCTGTTTCGCTTTCACGGCTAAACATAAGACCGATTTTTATGAAATTTTGTTTTCAAAAAATAACCTCCAAGAATCTGCAATGAGGAGGGTAAAATTATAAATTGAGGTGAAGATTTTTATTAGCAAGATTGTGGTCAAGAGCAAACCCAACTTTAATAAAAAATAAAAAAAACGTTTTACCGCGGAGGGAGCCGCAGACAACAGTTATATTACAAAGCGGAAATATTTATATATGCGTCAACAAGTATTTATTAAATAATGTTGACGAATTACGTAAACGAATTCAATGTTACTAATGGCTATAAAAGCTATTACCTAATAACCGGTAAACCTTGAAACATTCGGAAGAAATACAGTCATCAACAGACGAATAACCGCTACCCTGAGCGACCTTGACCATAGATTATATAATACTATCCTCTAGCCTTGACCAAGCTCTCATTTTCAACAAATAAACAAACACACATTAGACGCTTACTGATTGGTTTGTTTGTTTGTAAACTCTTTATTGCACATACACAAGAAAAATATAAAACATAGTGAAACTAAAGGAGAGACGTACGTACAATGGCGAACTTATCCCAAAAAGGGATTGGTATGGTGATGCGGATTTTGAATATAGGTCGCTGGGGGATTTTTGGGATGAGAAAAAAGTGGAGTGAGCAGTGCACAACGTACCTTGACTTCGAAGATCTTTCTTCACCTTGGCCAGGGAAATTTCTTCACAGGAGCGCGTGGCATACACGACCAGGTCACTTTCTTTGAAAATATCGCATAGTACGCACTATAACACTGTCCAAATGCAATTAAAGAGTCTATTGTTGATTTAGCACGAGAAAGTAAAAGAAATTAGCGGTATATGTGGAGCTGACAGGAATACGTGTTCATATTATTCCATCATCATTCGAACTCAAATTCCCGATCTTATCATCGGAATATTTTCGGATGCCTTCGGCGCATACAGTGCGCTCGGAGAATCTTTTATCCCTCTCCTTCGTTGTGCACGCAAAAGGGAGAGAGGATTGCAGGAAGGATTGGAAACAGCGAGAAATTCAAATTAAGCGGCGCAAACAGTATATTAAAAAATAAAATTAAAATATATTTCTTCTTCTTCTTCTTCTTTTCCTACATCCCCCCGTCGGGGCAAAGGGCAGACACAAAGTTTTTCCATCGCGATCTGTCCGACGCGGCACTTTTTATTTCACTCAGGTAAGACCCAATGATTTTGCTTCCGCCAGGACAGTACGGCGCCATGTCTGTTTGGGACGGCCCCGCTTGCGTTTGCCTTGCGGGTTCCAATCCAAGGCCCGTCGTGGAATATGATCGTAGGGACGGCGGAGTGTGTGGCCAATCCATTGCCATTTGCGACGCTTGATTTGGATGTCTATGGGGTCTTCGTGGCACAGACTCCACAAATCCTCGTTAGAAATAACCTCCGGCCAGAAGATTCTCAATATCTGCGATACATATTGAGAATCAAAATATATTTATCAGTAAATAAATGTAACATACATAGAAATCGATCGATTGTCTTTATCCCTTACGGAGTAGACAGAGCCATGAGTGTAAGACTCGAAGGCCATTCTTAGCTGAATAGTAGGCTTCAGATATAGTGACAGGTTGCTAGCCCATCGCCTATGAGTAGAGAAATCCCCAGTTTAAAGCCCGGAAGAGCTCTTCAAGCTTTATCTACTGTACCAATTTTCCTGAAATTTATTTTATTTTATATTGATTTAACACATTGTTAGAAGTACTGAGAAGGACATAGGGTACCTTTCATCCCGGAAAAAGCACTGTTCCCGTGGGAAATTCACGCAGGCGTAGCCACGGGCAAAAGCTGTACCATATAATTATATGTATCGCCTGTTTTTGTATTCTACATGAGATTGGGAATGTTAATTATTTTACCAACGAATCCCTCTGTCACGGCCAAATCGAGGCAAAGGTCGATGGGCAATCCATCTGCTTTGAGAACAACGTACTGTCATCACAATAACTCATCCAACTTCATTACAAATTCACCCTTATTTACTTAATACATAGAGATCAATACAGGTTAAATTGACATGTACGCATTGACGGACAAGGAAACAATTTTTATGTAGCTAATTATTGTTCACGGAATTTTTGAAGATGGCGTTTTTACTATAATAATATGGTTCTTCTGATGTACGTCAACTTCCTTCATACCGTAGAACAAAGTCCCCAAGTCAGTCTGTCTGAACGTGATAAAATGGAAAACTACTGAACGGATTTTCATACAGTCTTCCTCATTGGCATTTGTTATTTAAATCCTTTTTTTTATTAATAATAATAATTATTATTATTTTTATTAATATTTTTTTTAATAATACTAATCTCCTCGGACTTAAGTTTATTCTTCTCCCTTATCTTATCCTAATTATTTGAGGTCGATATTTTTCATTCAATAAGTTTTAAAAGTAGACGAGATAGGTTAAATAAAAAAAAAGTTTTAAAAAGTTGATACACAAACAAAGAATGTGTTGAAATCATACTTAAACAAACTTCAAAGAATTTTTAGAAATCATACTAAAATCCCTTTTTAAACCCTTCCGATTCGCACTTGACCGGTATTTTCCTTTGACGAAAAGTTAAACGAGGCGAATTTCTTCGAGAACAAAACAAAGTGTCTCCTTTGTCTCAATTCGCTGAGATTATAAGAAATATCTAGTCCTAAGTGGCATAGCGACAAGCGGACCAAATTGGCTAAGTTAATTTTTTTAACTGAAAAAAAATTAACTGTTACTATAACAAAGAATAACAAACGTAACGTAACTATAACAAACTAACAAACGGAAGGTTATGATATTATCTACGTACTTTAGTAATCCAACAAATTATTAACTAGATTTATAAGGTAAAAAAACTGTAAAGAAAGCGGAGCCTCGTGCTCCTGGCACAGGCATATTTTTGCTTCAAAGTAGGTTCGAATACTGTAATTATTACTATAGATTATTATTATTATAGATGTAATACTTGTTAGTTAGCTAACACCTGCAATATTCGTGTGCTATGTTATTTTATGTCGAAAGTACTATTTTTCGGAACAATGGCCTGGATGTGTCCTTCCTGGTTGGAGACTGGTAAAGTAGTAGTAGTATAGTAGTTAATTGCCCAATAGACATACATAAAGTATATAATTTTTTTTGGTAATTACAAGCCGAATTAATAACTACTTTCGCTTATCCTACAGAGTTAAAATTTTACTCATCGATATAATAATTATCTGTTACTAGATTTTGCCCGCGGCTTCGCCCGCGTGAATTTCCCACGGGAACTGTGCTTTTTCCCGGGATGAAAGGTACCCTATGTCCTTCTCCGTACTTCCAACTATGTGTATGCGAAATTTCAGGAAAATTGGTTCAGTAGATAAAGCGTGAAGAGGTAACAAACAAACAAACAAACAAACAAACAAACAAACAAACCAACAAACAAACAAACAAACAAACAAACAAACAAACAAACAAACAAACAAACAAACAAACAAACAAACAAACAAACAAACAAACAAACAAACAAACAAACAAACAAACAAACAACAAACAAACAAACAAACAAACAAACAAACAAACAAACAAACAAACAAACAAACAAACAAACAAACAAACAAACAAACAAACAAACAAACAAACAAACAAACAAACCAACAAACAAACTCACTTTCGCATTTATAATATTAGTTAGGATAATAAGCATAAGGGAAATCAAGTTAGGAAGAACTGGTTGACAAATAAGGACATAACATTTTTTTTCGGACATTTTTATTCTACCGATATATCTCAAAAAAATGCATAACATAGCCAATTTCAATATAAATCACAGGCGCCTTGACCTCGGCCTTCCGACACCGAGACATTTCAAGGTCATATTGTTCGTTTTGGATTTATTTCTTTTAGTTGGCCACAACAAATAAATAAAACAAGCTGATTATTCAAAAATAAAAAAACACGACTGACAACTTACATAGCTTATGTCACTCGGAGGAATGCAAGGAATCTAACAATACCTCTCACATCAAAATCTGTTATGCCGTTCAGGACTTATGGTGGAATAAAGAAACTTACATACATGAACCCTGAAAACATAACACTCCTTTTTGTTCAGTCGTGTAATAAACAGGAATTTTCAAAATTTTATTTTTATTGCCGGAAACATTTATTTATCCCTTTTCGTTTTCATCCAGTATAAGAAGTGTTGGATACCATAACATTTTGACATCGGCATAAACATCGTTTGGCTGAACGATGGAGCAATAAAATTAAAAAAAAAGTGTAGTGAATAACAAAAATTTAAATAATTTAATTTATTTCACTTTCGTTAATTTCGTTGATTAAATTTAAAGAGAATAAAATCTTTTTACACTAAATTAGCCTCCAAAAGTCCCTATTGCTTTTGGGCAAAGGTTAACATATTAATATATTCATCCGTCACCATCCAGGACACAGTGTGGACATTGTTTTTTAAATTTATTTTTGAAAAGCCGGAATGTATAATCCAAAAAAACATTTAATTATTTAAAAAATACCATTTTTTATACAATCAGTTGAACTTTATTCAAAATCTCCATTCTTGTACATCAACTCTACTTAATTAATCAGATACATTACAAATTACGACGCTGTTTGTATGAATTAGTATCGTAGCGTCCTTTTAACCGTTAAGACGCATGCGTCGTAGACCTGTTTTATATAGTTAAAGTTTACGCGCAACTACGAGTATGATTACTGGCCGGCTGTAAAAAGTAACAAAATGTTATAAAATAAACGTTTTATTTCTATTTAAAAAAAAAATGTTTTTGTAGCTGGCCGGTTCGAAAAAACTTTTTAACTTAATTTAAAAAATAATTATTTGTACTTTGTAGTGAAGTTTTTGTGGCTGGCCGGTTTTGATTTCCGAATTTAAAAATAAATAGACTGTCAAAATTGTACTAGTAAATAAACAAACTTTTTAAAACAAAATCCGCACAAGAATTTAACAGTTTTGTACTTTTGTGTTGTGAAAATGGTTGTCGACAAACTTTCTGAAGTGCCTCTAGTTCGCCGTGCTATTGTCAGGGCTGCACATGCCCATGGCCATGGGAGTTCCAACCCGGACCAGGGGAATCCCCTGGTCCTAGACAACAACCAACCCTCGGACCAGTGGACCCCCGCGGCTTTGGAAAGGGCAGGGTCTACGCTAAAAGCCTTAAATCGAATGGCTAAACGACCCCCTGTCCACATTTTATTTGAAGATGTCAGCTTTACAGTTAGTTCTCACAAAGGTATGTGATTTTTTGATTTATTTGGTTTTGATCACGTTTTAACTGAAATTGAAACTTTTTAAACAGCTATTTACAAAAGTCAAAATTTGAGTTAATATATTATTTTGAACTAGCTGTCGCCCACGGCTTCGCTCGCGTAAGTTTCACTTAGATGAAAAATCTCTCTTGGAGCTTTTCATCAGATGTTCCAGATCTTCAATTTTTATACGTCAGCAGAAAATGCTCATCAGGTTGAACGATTTTTGCTAAGGCGCCATTTCCATATATGTTATAGTGTAGTTGGTCTCTTGGAGCTTTTCATCAGATGTTCCAGATCTTCAATTTTTATACGTCTGCAGAAAATGCTCATCAGGTTGAACGATTTTTGTTAAGGCACCATTTCCATATTACTTATAGTTTAGCTGTTCCGTTATGGTTCTTCATCAGGTGTTCCAGTTTTCAAAATGAATTATAGCCTATATGTTGCCCAGGCTTAATAGCTATACAACAAAAAAAGTTTCATTCAAATCCGTCCAGTAGTTTTTGCGTGAAACGCGTACATACATACAGACAGACAGACAGACAGACAGACAGACAGACAGACAAGAAATTCCAAAAAATTTTTTTTGCTTTCTATTGTTCTTTTTAGGTCTCCCTCTATCCACTTCAGTCAAAAATATTAAATGTACAGACAAAATATTTTTACTGTTTTATTATATGTATAGATAGATAATAGTAATTTGACCATCCCTAGATATTCAAAAGTCATTTTAGTCCCTACTTTACAGGGAACCAATTAGCTTTTGAATAGATTTGATTTTAATAGTAGATTGCTTTACTAGGGTCGGATGACATCTATATCATACGAGGTGTTTAGAACCTATAACTAACCTGTGTTTGGCTATAATCCAAGTATGAATTGATGTCGTTCACCCGTAGTAAGCACTCTACTTTTCATTTCAAATATAAGGAAAGTAAACAAAAAACACTATAAAATAGTCTATTGACAATAAAACCGAGATTTTGAATTTCGACACAGCTTGTGAAATAAATATCCGTACCTAGTCTTTTTTAAATTTTGAACATGGAATCACCAGGCGGACTGCCTGGAGCGAGCCATCGCTGCCGCTTCTACGTTCCAGGATTTTTTTAAATTCTCAATGGCTTTTTAGACAATCACAATGTCCATGTATTTTCATTGTATTTTCTTCTTTTTCACAATATCATAATTAAGTATATAAATAAACTAATATTTTTAATTCACATAATTAAGAAAAATATGGATAAAAACGAAGAAAATACAGCGGTAAGTCTAAATACAGCAATATTTTTCTTTTATAAAGAATGATTTTTTTCAATGCTACCATTGGCTAATACATGTAGATCCTACTACAATAATTATGAGTAAAACACATAGGTACTAAAAAAAATATGAAAAACAAAATAATTATAAAAGAAAATAAAATGCTAAATAAATGGTAGAAAATGCTTTCGCATTAAGTCCGCCCATTGTACTTTTACACATGTATTTTTTGCAATTAACTTTAAATAAATAAATAAAATAATTTAACTATAAAAACTTCAGTTTTGCATAGTCATGTAAAAATTACCGCGTGAACTATTTGCCAACTGAATATTCGGTATTCGGTATTCGCAATTCTGTGACAATACCAGTTATACCTTTATTACACGCACCACTGCGTCTAGACAATAGTAACTACCTGGATTCGGCTGGCTGGCCACAGCTCCGGTATTTGTACAGTCGGCAGAACATTAACCTGTACATAGCATTGCAAATTCACTTCTATCAACAAGGCATAGAGATCTATGCAAGTTAACTTAAATATTTATAGACTGTACTAAAATGATACATACAAATTCTTTGACTATGACATGAAAGGTTTTCAATTTTTTCAATAAATAAATCATTCATACAAACCATTTTTATGTAAAATGTTGCCAAAACGAAACCAAATAGCTCATACTGTCAAAAGTGTATAAGATACAGCTTACAACTTACTTATTTAGATGTACCTTTGTAAACTGTCTGTTTTGTGTTCTTAATAAAATAAAATAAAATAAATAAATAGATATCTTGTGTCTAGCCATGAGATTTTAACTCTACATACCTTATCTCTACAAGCTCTACCTAACTTCACAAACCCTAAACCTTAGTCAAAATGTGTGGCTTGGCCGTTTCGTTACAATAACTATTGTATATCAGAAAAGTAATGAACTGTGTTTACATTAATACATACATATTATCATGCCTTTTTCACGTAGGGGTAGGCAGAGACTAGCGATTTCCACATGCTACGATCCTTACAGATCTCTCTTGCTTCCTCTACACTCATCACTTTCTTCATACAGCTCTCCGGATGGTCATGGTGGTTTTGCCATTATAGTTTTTTTTCACTTTGCGCCATATAGCAACACGGACTCCGCGCGCGAAAGTCAAAACGGCCAAAGCACATTTATTATAGGTATTTAGACTAGAATTTGTGGAGAAAAAAGAATAGTATATTTGTTTCTTTGTTTGAACGCACTAATCTCTGGAACTAAGGCGTAAACCCGAAATACATACGGGAACGAAGCTACTTGACACAGTTAGCATTTTAATACCTAAAATAGACGAGTTCATTACACCACTTATAAATCAAGAACTACTGGACCGATTCACATAAAATTTTGTAGACAAATACAGAAAACCTGGAATAGCATATAAGGTCATTTCGATCACAAAATTCTCACGTGTGACAGCCCTGGGGCGCTGCTCCCTCCTCTACCTTTAGTCATATTCCTCATGACCGAGGGTCGTGGTCATTATATGGAATGAAACACACACAACGACTATCAGAAGTAAAAAAAGTAAAAATCTTATTTATTTTTCTCCAATAACATAAAAGTTACAAATAGTTTGAGGTAAGTTATCGCAGCATGCAGGAGACTGGCGCCAGAAGTAGGCTAGGCCTGTATCACAGTGCAATGGCAATGTTAAGGAGTGGTTTGCCATTACCGTCTCCATTTCACACACTAGCTGATAATCATCAACCAGATTACAGCATTCCTCACGATGTTTCCGCTAGTTCTAGATGACACAAGCTAGATAGAATCATCTCGCAAATTCATCCTACGATCGTTTAGCCTCGACGATCACAATAATTATTATTTATATGCACAATTTATTTATATAACCATATATAATTTCTGCAGTCATTATCTTACGTATTTTTTCTAAAACTAGCTTGCCTCGTAACGTAAAATTTATCCTTGATTTCATTTATCGAATTCCTTTTTGATAAAACAAAATGAACTCATACATACTCGTATTATCGAGTAGGTATGAAAAAGGGACGCACAAAAAAAAAGTCAAAACATGTTTTCGAATAAAAACTTAGGTACCTACTTTATAGTTATGTAAGTATTATTTAAAATAAAACACTACTTTATATCTTTGTAATATACACAACAAGGTTTTATATAATTAAGTATAAAATTAAGTGCGTTTGACCTCTATCTTGCCTGAGAAGCAAAGATGAGATCTAGATTGGTACACGCAAACTCAAAGTCAAAGTCAAAGTCAAATCATTTATTTTGTGAACATAGGTTTACATAGAGAGGTGTTATACATTTCAAATGAGTTCCTCTAGGTCCCAAAAACTCCAAAAAATGCCTATTCACTCTTGCCTTGAAGATCCCTATATTATACTTATATATCGAAAAACAACAACGCCTGTTCGAAGGTACAGACATAGTATCACGTCTCCATCCCTGACGGGGTAGACAGAGCTAAAAATCGCAAAACCCAAAGTCGTACATGGATTCTAACAATAACCTTACTCGTCTTAATAAGGTTTTAAATAATGATAGCAAAATATAATAACTCCCACACATGAAGCCTAATAAAAACATAAACTATTTTTTTGGCATTCGGTTAATTATTCGTTAACCTTTCTAGACGGCAATGACGTCTTATCAAAAGAATTTAGATGTCTTCACATTAAATAACTATTAGGGGATTATTAACAAAAGCGCCATATTACATTGATTGACCAATTAAGTTCTAGTCAAGGGAAATATCTCTTATATATTTTTAAGAATTAATTTGACAGTAATATCGAGGCCATTTGTATATATATATACTTGTATAAGCCTATATGGATTATTTTATAGTTATTTTGTTTGTTTCCGGAAAACCTTGGCCTAATGATTGTAACTTATATAATGAAGTTAATTTTTATACCTGTTTTTTTACCCGAAAAACATAATTAAGTTTTATACCGGTCTCGGTCAATGCTTTCAAGTCTGTAATGAGACAAGTTTTAAAAGTCTATAAGTATTAAGTATGTATCTATGCTGACTTTCTTACAAGCTCAAAAATCCCATCTGTTTTCCAAACACACTTTTACACTAATCTTATAAAGAGAAAATGTTTGTATGGGAGTTTGTTTGTATGGGATAATCTTCGGAACTACTGAACCTATTTCAAAAATTCTTTCACCAATAGAAAGCTACATTATAATTGAATGACATAGGCTACAATTTCTGTATGTACCTCCTGAGCGAAGCTGGGGCGGGGCACTAATCTTCAATGAAAGTAGACACTAACGTCACATAATTAATATAAGTACTACGTGCAGAAAGGAAACTCCCTGCCCCTCCCGCAATATGGCACCCCCCGCTCCTTCCACACTTCTCCCCCGTTCTTGTGTAACTGTGGGACGTTCGACTATGAAAACTCACACATTGACGTGTTACTGACGTGTTCACGGATATACAGTTTCATTTGTAGTAGTAGTAGGCATATTTGACGCGCCGTTTCTATGAAGCGCCCGCCCTGTGCTAACGTGCTAACTTTCTTACTTTACCAATATTGAAAACAGTGTAGTAGAGAGACTAAATAGAGTAATTTTCTAACAGGCGCGAATCTACTTTGCGAAAATATGAATAAATAAGTGAATAACATATCTATATCCCTAAATATGACCTATTTAGTAGTGATATATAACAAAAGCAATAAAGAGGTAAATAAATAAACAAAGAGATGGATGAGCCCAATGAGCGTCCATGGAACTAATGTACATGTAGGGCTGACAAAAAATCTATTTTATTTAAACTTGAAGTTAGTAGCCCTGAGTCACTACTGGTCAGATTAAGCTTTAGGAATTTTGGGAATTCCACCCCTAAGGACTGATTGAGTGAGCGAGCGAAGCAAGAGAGGTCCTCTATAATAGACTTACCTACTGAGAGCGAAAACACATTGTCATATCCCATGATAACTGCCAAATAGTTGCCCCAATCGATGTTTGGATGGAAAGTAGAAAATATTCATAAAAAAATTCAGTTCAGTTGTGTGGACAATCAATATCAGTGCAGTAGTTTTTAGGTTATGAAATAATGCACCATTACCATTTATTTGCTTATGCGATAGTTAACAAAATTGGCAAAATCGTAAATCATTAGTCATTATCAAAATGTCCAGCGAATTTGATATGTTTCATCATGTATCATGATTATTTTGTCAATAAATCGTCGCGAGTTCTGCGTTCGCATCGATCGATTAGTACATACTTCTGAAGGTAAAAAAACTGGTTTTTGCCAGCCCTATTTGGGAGCAGTTCGCAACGACTTGAAGCCCGTACTTCACACATAACTAATGAATAAAGTTTGAGCACTAACCTATTGTTTAACTTTTGCTTTCAACGCCCCGTTTTATGTACTCACCGGGGCGTCATCAATTTTATGGGGTGTTCATTGATTTTATGTACAGTCGGCTGCACATCTACCCTAACAATATTGAAAATTAGCCTCTATTACCGCCCTGCATAGAGATTAATGCAGGGAAACTTGATAAAGTTGACTTTTAAGGTACCACATTTATGTTTGAGGATGAAAATTTGATTATTTACCTTCGAGTTCGAGCAACAAGGAATTTCGTGTGGAGGTTGCTCAATCAGCTAATCATACTTCATACTATCATCATACTTATAAAGAGGAAGTGTTTGTAAGTTTGTATGTGTATTTACGGAACTACAGAACCAATTTCATAAATTCTTTCACCAATAGAAAGCTATATTATGCCTGAATGACATAGGCTACAAGTTATGCATGAACCTCCCGTGCAAAGCCTGGGCGCTACTGGTTACAGGTAGTTCATACGACAAGTTGGATAAAAGAAAGAAGTCGGTATTATATGCTCGATAAAGATAGCTAAATTAAGAAAAAAAATCAGTATAAAAAGTCTCAACAGATAGCGTTTTATGAAAGCCGAGTCGTAATAATGGCTGAACCTATATATATGGTGCGCTTTTTCTTGTCAACCAGAGGCGGAAAAAAAATCACCTAACAGTTTGACAGTTGCACAAATCACAATATTGGTACTTTTTAGATGATTTTTTTTTTATTAGGTTTTATTTTTTTTTTAATGCCAATGCCGTGAATTTTTGCTTTTTGTATGGACTCGCCTTTTACTTAAGCGCCACCTATGAAGTCAAACGGAACAATTTTTTTTTTATTTGCGTCTCGGAAATTCCCTCATTTCGTTTTTCGTTGCCACCAATGATATACTATATAAACAAGAGGCAGATATGTTATAGGCGCGCGCGCTGTGAAGACTCGAATACGACCCAATTGGAACGTCTTGTAATCAGTCTGCGCCCAGCGCCTCGTCGAGCGTACCGCGTCGTAAGTTCCTGTGTCCTTACCAAAATATATTAAAAATTCCATCGTGTGTGTTTCGAAAGTGTACCAATTATGATTCTAAAGTAAACAAAGTACAAGGGATCTCTTATCACATGTGTGTATGCAAAAATAGTTTGATTGTTTAGTATGTTTCAATTATTTTTCCAAATAATCTAATCACTGACGCCATGTTCAGACAAAGAAAGAGAGATTCTAGTTTTGACGTGAGAGCGACAAGGATGCGTGCGCTGCGGACATAGATTAGTTAGTGCAGAATCGAATACTGATGGTGACTTCAATGCCTAAAATTAATGTTCAGTTGTGTTTTTATTATTGTTCGTTATTATAATAGCTATCTAATGTGTGTAATGGACTAATTTAATAAACATTAAAATAGTTTCACTGAATTCGATTTTCTACTATTATAATACATTATACTGATAATTGAGGATTACTATTGTTTTTCTTTTTATCAATTAGGTTCCCGAGTTTTTTCCGACACTGAATTGTTAAATATTTCAATATATATGATTTACTTTTATAAGATGTTTTATTTCTTACCCATGTACTTTCTTTTCAAATAAGTGTCCTCTCTACAACAAAAAATGTTACTCTATGCATAAGAAACATTTGACGAGGAATCATTGAAAACTATTGCTATCTCTTTCATTCGCATGCTCTTTTGTATCTTTTGTCTTACTTATCAGTAAAACTTGTCGATGTGTGTAGTTTTGGATTGCTCGGAACAGACCTAAAACGCAAATTACTATGAACGTAACATATCTGTATTATAATATATCATTGATTGCCACTGTTTGTGTTTTACTTTCTTATTGGAAAACTCAAAAGCGTCACTTTTTGTGACAAATTGTTATTTCAATTTGACATATTAATTAGTTTATCAATCAAATAGAATATTAATTTCATGGAAGTAGTAAGTACTTTGCACAAAGGTACTTATTACTTCTATGATTAATTTTCACACGTTTTTAGCGAGCGTCAGAGCAACATTCATTGTTTGTTTATTAGTATCTTTTTCGTACTAATTGATAGTAATATAAATAGAAAGGTAAATACATAAAAATGGCGGATTTATCCCATGAACGGATCTCCTCCATATTATTGTCATAATAAAATAATAACAGAAGCCATTTCTAGTTGTTCTAAATGGTTCAGATTTCTGTTGACGACATCCAAGTTTCCTGAAGCAATGAGACCTCCCTTTAGACTATTGTGTTGTGTGTGCACGACCGTACCATATACCGGAAACCTTCCGCCCCTTATCTAAACTATGCATTTCAGTGCATGTATTGGAAATGCACGAAATCTATAGTATTGAAACATGAGTGTAACCAGATATTCCAATTTATTGGATCGAACGCTGACTGATTGGTATATCAACGCAGAGACGAAACCGTTGAACGTAGAAACCTGAAACTTTGCAGACAGGTTCTTTATACATATAGTGTAATTTAAGGACCTTTAAGTGGCTACTTAGCGAACTATACATTTAAGACTAAAATTGTAGCTGGTGGTCTTCCTATAAAATAAAATAAGTGAGCACTAGAGAGGAATTTCGGAAATAACACTAACCCCACCCCTTAAAGAAATGAAATGGGTTAAAAACTAAATTTACGCGGACGAAGCTCGGACAAAACTAAAAAAGATCTACTACTTAACATTAAGATGTTGTAGCTATCATTAGTAGCCAAATGTGCATATCCAATTATCCATGTGCATTTAGTTTTTACTAGTTGAGTAGTGTGAACCTAAGAGACTGGTTTCATTTGAGTACCCGGACGCTCTTTCGTGCAGCAGCTTCCAAAGTCCGGATAGCCATGATGGTCGCCAATCTTCGATGAGAAGCGGCACTATAAGAAGAAGAAGATTTAGTTTTTACCATTCAATCCACATGCAAATCAACCGCTTCAAATAGATTTTATTTTAGCAAAACTAATAGTAATAGTTCTAAATAAAAATAAAGTCTAGACGAATTTATTTATTGCCTTAAAGAATATTCTGCATTTGTGCGATTTCGTCGTTTGTTCCTGTTATGCACGTAAACTCTAGTCCCCTGGTGGACATAAAAAAAATCACCAAAAAACGCCAATAAATGTTTCCCATTAGCCACCATTGTGCGTCAAGTTTGAATATAATTTATTGACAAATTGCTTATTAGTTTTGATTTGACACCTAATAAACTACATCCTGCTATTTCTGACACTGCTTTTATGAATACCATGTCAAAAAATGCCTTTTTTGCAAAAACATTATGATTAACGTAATTATAAATTTTATGCCTTCTTTTCAGCCTATATAAATATAAATTATTTTAAGAATTGTTTTACGGGTGGACAACGTAAAAATTTAGAAGCATTGTGCCCCCAAATTTTAGATGCATTGTTCCTAGGGGACAGAAAGAATAGACTCATTTCGTAAACTCTCGTATTGTAAACGTCCAGCGATCCAAATTTATTTGGCAATGTGAATAAATACGACTTTCAAGATGCTTTATACGAACACACGAACCGAATCTATTCTATTTTCGATGTAAAATCGATTCAATATTTTATAAGGGTTTTGAATTGACTGTTAACATCTCAGGTTCTAAGCGTATAAAGCGTACGCGAGATTTTGAGTAAGTCCTTCAGTACCTTGTTGTATTAACTGTGAAAACCAATAATAACACAATATTAGATATGTGTAACTTTAAATGTAGTTTATGACTTGTTATTTATATATTATGTAAATTATGTGTACCGTATTTATGTTGTAACTCTTAATTCTTCTTTCCAATCAAACTTTTTGCACTACCTGCTACACGTTACTGTTTTTACATCACCCAGTTGGTTGACTGGTAGAAAAAGCCCCAGGCTTTAAGTCCGCCTTTTACTTTTGTAATAAAGTTAAATAAATAAAAAAATAATAAAAAAAAAACCAAATCAAACTTCATTCAGTAGATTTTTTCATGAGCGAACAAACATAGAGAGAGCCAGATCATTTTAGTTTCTATTGGCCCTATAAATATCCTTTATGCATTAAAAAAAAATATATATTATTAAATTATACAACATGAATAATAATAAGTTTATTTATTTTCATACAAGCTAATTTTAAAACACTAAACTTAAAAAATAAGGAAAATAAACATAAAAAATTATTACAAGTTGTAAAGCCCCTTAAGAGCGTAGCCATGCGGCAACGTGCCCAGAGGGCTGGCTGCATTGCCAAGCTGTATGGCAATACTTAGCCTTTGGCCAAAGAAGCTGCCATCCCTTTGGTCACGGGATACCTCGACCAGCTTATTCTATATAAAAATAAAAATTTGCTGATGGAGCCCATGGACAAAACGTTTCCACCCCAAAAGGCTCAAAAATGTAGTAATAATGTAATGTTATATACATACATAATAATGTATGTATAATTTTGTCTAAAACATAATAGCAATAGTTAATTAAAGTTGTAATGAACTATTATTGAACTCCTTCAAGATTGTTGGTAACAAAAAGCACTAACGTAAACAATAAAGAAGCGTAAACAAAGGAACGTAACCGAACTAGGAATTGTGGACAACTTCTGCCGTAAAGGAAAAGTTTGTGGTTTAATTCTACAAAGGTGTAAAACGTTGGAGAGTTGAAACCTTTGCATATTATTTACTTCAAACAGTTCCAATGAATTGTATAACATTGTGAGCTGCTGACCCGATAGTTAGTTGGTCGCATTGACAAGTGAAAACGAAAAATAACTAGTAGTTCGCCGCGAACTTAGACCTCGCGATTATTACTCGCGTTTTTATTGATATACTCTGATTTCGACTTTTCTAACATAATTCAGTTCCCTAAATAAAATCTAGATGGCGTTATCCAAAGTTAGAACACGCTATGGTTTCGTTTGCTAGATAATCGCGGACGTTTTTATTAATATTTCAAAAACTACTGAACCGATTTTGATGCCCAACGAACTTGAAAATTCTATTGATATTTCCTACATGCCTACCAAATTTCATCAAAATCGGACCATCGGTTCGGCAGTTATCGCGGTACAAACATACATACATACATACATACAAACAATGTGTTTCGCCCCCAACTCGATTTAGAGACCTTCGCTCGCTTCGCTCGCTCGGTCAATTAATTAAGTTATTATTACTTAGTTAAGTATGTGTACTTTTCTTTAGTATACTATACACCCACTTTCAATTCTCTGCATCCACCCAAAGGTTGACTGGTGGATAATGCCTTAGCAATAAGTCCTCCTCTTGTGCTTTTACTTTTGTATTTTGTACAATAAAGTTAAATAAATAATTTTGCTTTAGTTACTTTAAAAATCTAAGACTTATTTTTTCCTTTATGATACAATATGATTATGGGATAATTTTAACGGAGTTCAAAAGGCTATGTTTTACTATCGAAAATATATTTCCCCTTTTATGACAAAGACTATTAGCTCTCTCGTTTCGGAGGCCAAGATCCACTTTAGGGTTACTGAGCCAGTAAATTAATCTTTATTTTATTTTATTTCTTTTACTTTATACATTTGAATGACCAACAGCTATACAATAGTAACAAAATACAAATGTCAAAGCCAATAACATGTCTTCACAAATAATTAGGATTTTCGGGAACGCCAACAATATATTTAGGTAGTCACAGAAACATCATCAGGAAATGCCTAGGTAAGTATATATACCATGGGTCCATGGCACATTGTACCTCTTTAACATCCACTTTATTCCCACACATAGATAAAAAATATCCAGAACACGAAATCCCAACACGGTGTTCCGTCGCACCTCGTTAGTTGTGGAAAAATTAACAAAACCTAAACCAGGGCTACCTTACTGGTGCACGTCCATCTATCATTGTACTGGAAATGTCTTCAATAAAGATCGAGCGATGAATTACATCTCAATGACTCCTCGTAATTACTTTTGTACGATTGTTGAATCAACTCCTCTTATGGAAATTTTAGGAAAAAGGTTCCCTTCTTGGTATCTTGGTACCTTTTTTTCTGAAGTTCCCTTAACATGCTATATTAGGTGTCACGCTACCCATATACTAAATTTCAAAGAACAGTTTATCCAAACATCATCAGAAACTTTGACGAAATTTTTTGTTTCTTTGCAAGAAGTTTGTAGTGTCTCACAGCTGGGCAAATATGTATAGATACGTACCTATATTAGTTCCATTTCTATTTAGTTCAAAAATTAGTTTTTAATTTCTTGAATAACTTTTATTATTTTATTCTATAAACTTGCTTTTGCTTTTCCCATTTCACCCCCACTGGTGCTCATTTTCGATTTGGTATAATATAAAAACCTATTTGCCAAGTCTCTACGTTCAGCGCTTTCGTCTCTGCCTTGATATACCAATAAGTCAGAGAGCGTCCTACTTCATATATATAGAAAATAGAAGATAATGTTTTTGGCAAAAAAATACAATATTGAAATGAAATGTTAAGTGTTTTATTTAAATAAAGCATATTTCATAAAATATATCTATCAATAATTTGCCTTTTACAGAATGATAAAATATGGTTTATTTGCTGAATAATACATTATTTTGTGAAAGCGAAAGTGATGACATCATTTTTCGCGCCATTTCCCTCAGTCAGCTGTTTTTGACAAAAATGCTCATGGCCTAAAGGGTTAAAAAAAGCACTTTTAAATCGTCATATACTTAATTGACGTCAGAAAATTACAAAGCTAAGGTTATTACCGCCTCCAAAGCGCAATTGGAAAGAGGCGGCGCAACAAACTCCACTGCTGCATTTTCTCCAAAGACGTCACCTTACAACATATATGTCTTATAATTAAAGAACTTTTTTTTTTGACGATGTTACGTTGTTTTTTTTTATTATTATTAAAGATGGGTTTGCTCTTGACCACAATTATCTTGCCCGAGGACAGAGATGAGGTCTACGATGAAGCGAGCTATTTATAACTAAAAGCTTAATTACATTATTACGTTAATTTAAAGAACTATCTATGTGGACGAATATACATTGAATTACATATAGTATTATACTGTCCGTGCTATTTATTACTCAAGCTGTTTAAATACGCAATACGTTCGCGTGTAAGACATCGTGCTGAAAATTATCGTTCATGGTCCAGCAAACATAGTCATTATAACATTACGTGGTGATGACACCTAACAATTAAAAAATACGACAAACGTGGACCTTTGTGATGAGATATAATTATCTTACACTAACTCATGCGCCTACACAAAAATTTCGACAAACAAAATACTATTATAATTGGTCCTATAAAGAAAGAAAGAATTGACTTTACTGACTTTGATTTATTTACAACTAGTATAACAAGGTATGGCGTGATCAGATAATAATTGTTTTTGCTAGATTATTTTTATAACTACAATTACTTTTTCTGTTACAATATTAAGTAAAAATTGATAACTTTTATCTATTTCTGTTTAGTATTTCTTTTAACTTGTTCTATTATATATTTTGTTTCAAACTTCTGGCTATTGTGACACTTTGTTTGCTTGAGTTTTTCTATTTCTTACTTTTTTCTACGAAGATTTGTAATTGGTTTTTTCTGTTTCTTATTTACTCTATCTGTTCTAACTTCTTATGCTGTAAATCTTCCTTAAATGTAAAAATAAAAATAAAGAAAGAAAGAAAAATTCTTTATTCGACAAATTTAACACTAAATTTAACTAAATTCATCGAAATGGCGACCTTACATGGTGCTAAGGCTCTTAGCCCAGAAATCAGCGCTTTCTGCCAAAGCGCTGATTTTCAGCTGATACCAAAAGTGGAGGCTAGGTAGCTAAAATATAAAACAAATTGTACTTTGTTACCAAAAACAAAACAAATAAAAAACATAATTGAAGATTTAAAAGCAGTATGACCCAAGTACTCGTAAAGACTCCGTTAAGTTTTTTAAATTTATTGACATTAGTAATATTTTATTTTAAGAACAGCCTAACCGGTAATGGTCGAATGGTCCTCGAAATGGAAACCTCCGCCTGTGGTCAAAAGGTGCCAGAATGAAATTTTACTAGTTTTTCTTTAGTTTATATACCAATCTGACTCATGTATGGTTGTTTTCATAGATCATCACTTGCTTCCGTTGAAGGAAAATGTCGCGAGGAAACCTGCGCTCTAGTTAATATTTTTAGTTAATGTGTGAAATAGCAAACAAATGGCAATGGCAAACTGATATCTTTTCTCTCTGCATCTCTTGGTTGACTGGTAGAAAAAGCCTCCGGCTTTAAGTTCGCCATTTACATGTTTTTTTGTAAAGAAGTTAGATAAATAAATAAAAAAAACCTTCATTCTTAACTCTTTCCATCTCTTTTTCAGGCTTCTTCTTTCTTTACATCCACAATCATACTTATGACCTTTTCATCACATGCGACTCTTTTAATTACATGCCCAAACCATGATAGTATCTGCCCTCTCAACTTATTTACTACCGGAGCCACTTTCATACTTTCATATTCATTCCTCACTCTGACATATTCATTCCTCACTCTGACAATTTTATTCAATTAGGTATACCTACATATTATCACGCCTTTTCCCGTGAAGCTAGACATAGACAAAGACTATCGATTTCCACTTGCTACGATCCTTACACATCTCTCTTGCTTCCTCTACACTCTTCACCTTCTTCATACATGCTTTCCTTTCCCGGTATTCAATTAAATATTTGTAATACAGAATTTTAAACTAAAATCTACAATAACCAGTATTTCTCCAGTTATGTGACTATTATAATACTACATACTACCACTTCTAGCTCGAAGTGCACCCGTGCTCGCTCCGTATCCATATCGATATGCAATTTGGGTGTTTCGTAACTGCCCAGACGAAAACGCGGTATTCCTGCGGCCGGCATTGAGTTAAATCTCATGCAGTTGACAACTGATCTGATACATATACAGCAGGTATATTAAGGCGTGCTTTATCCCTAACGGCGTAGACAGGACCAAGAGCCATTAATTACATTTTGATCATTGAAATTTCAGGTTGTACTGTAATATAGATAACTATAATCAAATGTTAAGTTAATGTCAAATGCTAAAGAAAATTTTACATAACCGCGTTCACTGTTTTTATTTATTATTTATTTAAAACTTTATTGCATAAATTATGTACAAATGGTAGACTAGTCAACTATTAGACCAAACAGAAAGTAGTAAGGTGGTGCGATAAAGTGCTACACGATAATATTATGAACATATAAAATATAGACGTAATAATAATAATTTACTTATAATAACTTTAAAAATTTAGATTTGTCTCAATAGTAATAAGATTAGAATATGATATATGACTGGACGACTACCGCTATTTAGCGGTAAATAATAAACACTAGTAAATTGAATAGTCTGCTTGTGGGCAGGTTTTACGATGTTTTCCTTCACCAGAAGCAGGTGGTGGTCGATGAAAATGACCATACATGAGTCAGATTTATCTACATACTCAGAGCCAACGCAGTATCGATATAGATTAATTTATTTTGGTAGTAACCATTGATTAGGAAGAAGAAAACCGAAATAGAGGTGGTCTGATAAATCGTTCTTCTGTTTGTGGTGGCAACAGCTGGTGAGTGATTTGTAGAGAGTAGATCTAGTTGGAGACAAAAAGGGGAGGCTCACCATCGACATGTCAGCAAAAATAAAGTTTTGACAATATACCTATTTATTTATTTATTTAAATCTTTATTAAACCAAAAAAATACAATGGTATAAAAGGCAAACTTACAGCTAACAGCATTCTCTACCAGTCAACCTTCGGGATAAACCTTCGGTGACTAAATTTGTATGAATACTACAAATATACTACATAATAAAATATACATATACCTACAAGCAAAACTATATATACAAAACTAAATATAAAAGAGCATAGATGGTTACTTCTGCTGCGTTGAAATTTCCTTAGAAACAGCGAACGAACTTGTTTTTACAGACGTTGCAATTTCAGAAAGCTCTCTACTCTAGCAATTTATCTCAATGGCTATATCATAGATTCGCACGTCCGATATATTCTAGAAACGTGTGGATCCGTTCCATTCCTACGTTCCTCTATGGCTTTACATAACCATCTCCTTTTTCGTATCTCAAATGCAAGTGGATAGCTGCCTGGTGGGCTATTACCATTTGAGTGCATTTCTTCGTTTAATCCTACTAATATTATACTAGCTTAGCTATACTCTCGACTTCACATGCGCGGGAATTTTAGACTTCGTATTTATTAAAATTTAAGGATTTTTATTTTTTTGTTTATTAAGATTCATAGCGGTGGTAATCGGGTAGTGACGCTGCCTATGGTCGTAAGGACCCTGCGTCATGACGCCCGCGAGGCCGCAGGCCGAGCTGCGTCCAGGCGAGGCCGAAGGCCGAGCTCCGTCTCGTGCGACAAGAATTCATGGATGACGTGATGACGACAACTCATACCTCAAGTCACCAGCCGGGGAGCCGAGGCCGAAGGCCGAGGCTCCGCGGCAAGCGAAGCCGCAGGCCGAGCTGCGTATACAAGGTCTAACAGAATACCTATATCCATATTGATTGCGCCAGTTGTGACAATGGTTTCAAACTAGTTCCAGACAATAAGTCTTGTATGTTTCTGTTCTACTTTTTAATTTAAAAAACAATACTTATACACAATATTTCAATTTGAATTAGCACAACACTATTCACCACTATGACAGTAAACAGCTGTTGGATTCAAAGTCTATCATCTACCACTATCAAAATTAAATCACACCTCCTGGATTCTGTGCCTGGTATTGTAATAAATTAGAATTTGTGAAATAGGTTCCGCACTCTTTTTTTGCAAATGATAACACTTTCTGTATGTCTGAAGAATAGACATTCTGACAAGATAAAAAAAGGTTTTGAATTTTTTTTAAATGAACTCTGAAAAAGGGGTCACTTGCACCTTGTTAGGCTGATATGTGATCCTGGTATGGCCAAAAATTAAATTTAAAAAATTATTTTATCTTCATGGTACATGACAGAAATTAAAGGTAAATATTGATTTTATACGAGGGATCCATGAAATAATGGGAGGTTCATTCGGAAAAATATCATATTTATCAGCAACACGGACTTCGTGGAGGTCCGTGTTGCTTATTTATTTATTTTGTACTAGGATGGCAGAATCAAAAAGGTGGTGTGTGTTTGGCTAGAAAAAGTTAAGACCTAGCCTCTGAAAATGTTACTGGCACTCAGAACCAATATTACGTAACCATGGAAAAATAAATACGTAACTGTCACTATTACCTGAGTTGTTTATGTGTCAAAGTGAAAAATATTTATGCGAGTTATGTGATTTCTAATTAAAAACATGACGAAAACACTGAAAAGCGACTTGCAAATGGTTCTTTTTACAATGATCAATCAATTTAAAGTAAAGTAATTAATTGAAAAATTCCCGCCGACACGTGTAGAGTGACGGCGAGTGGTTTAATTGTGAAATCTTTGCTGAAAAACCAAAGGTGAAAAAACGTCAAAAGGTGACGAAAGCGGATAGTGCTCAAAGTACCAGGTTTTCATGATAACCGAGAAGGTGGAATAATTTGTGTGTGAGCAGTGCAAAGGCAACCTTGACATTGAAATACCCTGAATAGTGATGTGCAGTGTTTGTTTACATGGCATAGATTTCGTTTTACAATTTATTTTTTTAACATTCCTTTTTAAAAGTGCTGCAAATAACCTGAAACTTCACATAAAGGATCTACCCATGGTAACGAATCTTTCCACTTTGTATAGTAATACCCTTTCTGTTACACCTTGTATAATCCGAGAGGCGAGGCGAGGCCGGAGGCCGAAGGCCGAGCTTGCGCCGCCAGCGAGGCCGTAGGCCGAGCTGCGTTTTAACAGCAAAGAGCAAAAGCCAGAGCAGCCTTTCGGCTCTTCACCTAATCCCAACCGACAACATTTCTTTGTAGATGACTTTTTCATAATTTCCCTAAAGATTTTCAACATTTCGCAACTGCTTTTTTTAAACTGCCCTGCACAGCACGCGAGGTGCTTGCACCTCGCGCAGCCACGCAAAACTAGTTAGTTATATAAAAGTGGAAGTAAATATAAGTTCATGTGTCCGCATTTCTACAGGATGTACCTTCGGAACCCTACATTGCGCGTGGCCTAACACGCACTTGACCAATTATTTTAGTTGCCTTAGTGTAGGTATGTTACAATTCAAGTAATGATACCGATAAGAGCATAGCTTATGAGATTTATGCTTTTTTTCCTTTAATGAAAGTAAGAAATTAGAATCTATGCCTTTTGGACGGAAAGTCGAGCAAATTTTATCCTCATTTCCAACTCAAAAGATTTTCAACTCCTTGCAGATTTTCAACTCGATTTCTTATGTACCTTTAGATTTATTTAAAACTACATCTCATCCAAACACGTAATAGTTTACCCGGCCATTATCAACATTAGCCAATCACTTATAAGCTAGCCATGTCTCATCCGTACTGGTCGTTATCAACATTAGCCAGTCACTCGATAGCATCTGTCGTTTAACTGCAGCTGTATGTCACAGTAATGGTCGGCAAACATGTGTTACAGATAATGTAATAGGTCAAACCAGCGCCCGAGGCCTTAGCGTATCTGTTGACAATAATGCTACAATGATTTATTTTGAAAGAATAGCAATATTCTTTTACAACACTTACTCGCCCAAAGCGGTGGTGGCCGAGTGGTAGAGCGCCCGCTAGTGACTGCAAAGGTCCCAGGTTCAAATCCTGCCCGTGCTATATAAGTTTCTATACCAATCTGTCTCATGTATGGTAGTTTTCATCGACCACTACTTGTTTACGGTGAAGGAAAACATCGTGAGGAAACCTGAACTCTGGTTGATGATTAAATCAGCTAGTGTGTGAAATGAAGGAGGCAATGGCAAACCACAAGGTAGTCGTTATGTGTGTTTCGTTCCATATAATGACCACGGCCCTCAGTCATGAGGAATACGACTAAATGAGATGGAGGAGTCGCCCAAAATGTATGGAACAGCTTTTTTTTTTGAGGTTTCTATCAGAATCGGTCCCATACAAAATGTTGCTCATAGTAATGAGTACTTTCATCAGTAGAAAGGGGTTGTTGCACAAATTCATGGGGAGCCGGCTATATCATTAAGCACCTATCTAAACTTTTCATTTTTAGGTCAGTATCAATGCCTTATAAGGAAATCCTATAAATTCGTAGCATTTCTATGGTAACAAAATCAACAAAATCGTAATGAAGGTTAGGCGAGTTCCGCCAAAATGGCCGACACCCATTATGATTTGACGTTGACGCGCTTCATTTGACAGGTTCCATTTCCGGTACGTTCAAAAATGTACTTTTACTACATACGTGCCCGCGGGAAAGAATTTGTTTATTTTATTTATTATTCATCTATTTATGTGAAATACACATATGTTTTTATGATATTGCTTGTAACATGTGTTAGGAACGTTTACTTTAATTAATTTTCTAAAATATAATGAAAATATCGAGCATTGTATCTGATTTTCTGTATCATATTTTCCGAACGTACGTACGGGCGCCATGTCAGTATGGCCATTATACGACATTAAGCGATATTACATGTATTTTTATACCATAACAAGATCACGAAAAAACAAATATGTGATAGTTTTAATCGGTTTTTGATATTATTTCTGATTTTTGGGGAACTGCTCGTGATATAGCCTGTTATGGAACATGCCCTTTATGCCAATGATTTTAAAGTCACCTGTATATGACCCTATCTTTTCCGTCTGAATTGGAAAACCATCTCCTCATTATCACAGGCGCTCTGAACTAACAGTTCAATATAAAACTCTTTGTTTTAATTGGAACGCAAATTAAGGTCACAGTCTACTAGCCTATTTTAAATTCTCGACAATTGAATAGTAATTAACCATTTTCCTCGTCTAATCTCTTGATTACTTCTTAATGCTATACAATCAGTGATGTTCTGAGAAACAATTAAAATGTATTGGTTTTCAAGTCATTTGGGATGTTACTTATCCTTCTAAAATCGACTCCGCTACGGAATGTCTAAGTACTAAATGTCTATGTACGTTACTTCTAAAGTGTCCAATGTTGAAGTATGCAAGTACGATGTACGTTAGTTCTAAAGTATCCTAGTACTACGTACTCCAGTGCTAAAGTTTACGAGATCGAAGTATGAAATGCCGATGTATAGTAGTTCTAAAGTACCCAATGTCGTAGTATGCGAGTACGAAATCAACTGTTTATTATAGTTCTGAATTCTTTGTTAATCCTTTTGTGTTCTTAACCCAAATGAACTCTTAACAATACAACCAGATATTTTTTTTATACAGATTCAGAATCACGTCTTTATCCCTTACGGGGTAGACAGAGCCAAGAGTCCTGAGACTCGGAAGCCACGCTTAGCTGAATAGTGGGCTTATTGGTGTAGATTCAGATGTAATGACAGGTTGCTAGCCCATCGCCTATAAGTGGAGGAATCCCCAGTTTAAAGCACTTTCCCACGATTGCCTTTTACAATCTGCGCGGAAAGAGAAGTAGTTGGCACATTCTATGTTTTTTCTTCGCTCCCAGTCCGGAATGGAACTTTTTTTATGCCTCTTTGAAATATCTCTCTCTCTCTCAGCCAAAAGACGTCCACTGCTGGACAAAGGCTGGCTGGCCAAGGATTTCCACAACGACCGGTCCTGCGCTGCCCGCATCCATGCGCATCTCGCGACCTTCACCAGGTCGTCGGTCCACCGAGTGGGAGGCCTGCCAACACTACGTTTTCCGGTCGCCACTTGAGAACTTTCCTGCCTGCTTGAAATATCTCACTATAATAGCATCATCAGTGAAAGAATCACATCAGTAACCAAAGTATTTCCCATGAATCCATGATATAACAAAAACCCTCAGCCATGAGGAACTGTACAGGAGGAAGAGGATTTATTTCTAAAATGAACTGAAGCATCAGAAAGAGGGAAAGATAGGAACTATTAGAGTATGAGTAACGATCGGGTTGAGTAAGGAAATAAAATGAAAAACAAAGAGTCTTAGAAGGATGAATACGGATTAATCCAATCATTTGACAGTCATTCATTTGTACCTATTCAAATGTTAAGTAGGTAGTACTACGTCTGAATAATAACTATGTTTATCCATAATTACTCATGCAATATCATGAAACGTTTAATTTAACGCTTTCAGTTGCCAATCAAATACGTAATTATATATGACAGCTATTAACTAAAATTAATAATAACTAATAACCCGTGAACATAAAATTAATCAATATTATTATAAATTAGATTTTGCCCGCGGCTTAGCACGCGTGAATTTCTTACAGGAACAGTGCTTTTCCCGGGATGAAAGATACCCTATGTCCTTCTCAGTGAAAATTTCAGATGAAGCTAAATTTCAGATAAAGCGTGAATGAAAACAAACAAATAAATAAATAAGATAGATAAGATTTGAATTGAAAAGTAGGTTTATACAGGGTTATTTTTTAACTACTGGCCTAATTTTTAAAATATGCTCAGTACTTGGAATACAACTACTTCCAAAAGTTTATAGTAAAATAATAACATAAAATTTCAACTTTCCATACTAAGTCCCATCAGCTGATCGACCAATTTGTATGGAAAGCAAAAAAAAATTATCATTTTCTAACATAGATTTTTTTGGGAACCTGCTCAATTTCATTAACCAAATCTGCTGCAAAAATTTGGCCAATGGTTTCAAAATAACCCGATAGTGAATCTGTCTACCATAGACATACCCCACAAGTAGACTACTCCACTTCACCACAACCGTTTCTTATTCTCCTCAGTATTTGCCCACTAAACGGAAGTTTTCTATAAATATATATAAAACTACCGCCTCGCCCCGGCTTCGTTCGGGAGGTACATTGTAGTATAGGGAAACACGAAATTCTCTTACCAATGTTCCGGGTTCATGATAGTATCCTGTGCCTGAGATCTTTGCCCGCGCGTAATTTACTAAAGTTAATATAAAGTTGTTGTTGTGTTGTGTTGTTGTTGTAGTTGTTGTTGTATGTTAAGTTTAGTTAATACTAGCTGTCGCCCGCGGCTTCGCCCGCATGACTTTGGCTTAGATGAAAAGTCTTTTTGTGTTCCAAACTGTTTCCTGTGTTCTAATATTCGATTTTTATACGTCTACAGAAAATTCTCATCAGATTAACCAAGTTTTGCTAAGGCGCTATTTCCGTATATGTTATAGTATAGCTGGTCTCTTGGAGCTTTTCATCAGATGTTCCAGATCTTCAATTTTTATACGTCAGCAGAAAATGCTCATCAGGTTGAACGATTTTTGCTAAGGCGCCATTTCCATATATGTTATAGTGTAGCTGGTCTCTTGGAGCTTTTCATCAGATGTTCCAGATCTTCAATTTTTATACGTCAGCAGAAAATGCTCATCAGGTTGAACGACTTTTGTTAAGGCACTATTTCCGTATTTCTTATAGTTTAGCTGTTCTGTTATGGTTCTTCATCAGGTGTTCCAGTTTTTAAAATGAATTATAGCCTATATGTTGCCCAGGCTTAATAGCTATACAACAAAAAAAGTTTCATTCAAATCCGTCCAGTAGTTTTTGCGTGAAACGCGTACATACATACAGACAGACAGACAGACAGACAGACAGACAGACAGACAGACAAGAAATTCCAAAAATTTTTTTTTGCTTCCTATTGTTATTTTTAGGTCTCTCTCTATCCATTTCAGTCAAAAATATTAAATGTACAGACAAAATATTTTTACTGTTTTATTATATGTATAGATTTCAGGTTCTAGGTGTCGAATCAAGATGAAACCTACGCCATATTTTAAGTTAGATCTTTAACCATACAACAGTGAAAACCGCATGAAATTTGGCCCTAGCTTCTATTGACTCTATAAAGACCCCTCATCGTTCTTTTTCTTCAATATCTCCTATGTACAGACACATACTAATTACAGTTTGATTATATGTATTGAATGAATTGAATATTGAATACACTACAGTCCATACGTTGGCTGTTACCTAACCTAACTTTTTGCGTCTCGTATCCATCAAAGGGCGAAAATCCCTCAGGGATTGGAAATTGGAGTAATTTGTTATGGCTGCCCATGAAGCATCAATTTCCTTGCTGAATATTGGCAATATTGGTTTTTTCGGCTGTTTCTTGCAAGAGGCGAAGTCGTTTAGAAATCACCAAGGATTTCGATAAGTAATGGTCGCTACTTACAGATACTTCTTTATTTATAAACTCGTTTATATGTATACTAGGCGCGCTCCGGGGCTCCGCTCTTTTGGGAATTTCGGGATAAAAAGTACTTTATATGCTAACATAAAGGCAGATTTTACTGAACGAGGTGAGGTGAGGTGCCAAATTAAAAAAATAAATAATCTAAATTAACAGTAGAATCATGTAGTATAAATAAAATGCCTAACTAAACAATTACATAATATCCTTACTCCTGCACTTGGCACCGACTTCACCTCGTTCAGTAGGTGGCATGCCAATACATTTTTCTTTCTTTTTGATAAATCTGCCTTTATGTTATTTCAAAATTTTAAGTTTCATGATGAAAGTCGGTTCATTTTTTTGGGAAAAAAATTTATATGTATACTAGGCGCGCCCTGGGGCTCCGCTCTCGTAAGAATTTCGTAATAAAAAGTACCTTATTGAAATTGATATTATAAAAAGTGCTATTCCCGGTATTTTTCTACCCGTATACCAAATTTCATCGAAATCCGTTCAGTAAATTTTACGTGATTGAGTAACATATATCCTCACAAACTCACATCCAAACTTTCGCATTTATAATATCACGGAAACTCCAATGGCAAACCACTCCATTAACATTGCCAAAAAATCGTAGAGGTTGTTCAATCCTTTTAATGACCATGACAAATATGACTAAGTATTGACTTTTCCATGAAGAATACAACTATAGATCTGATTTGGATAAAATTTTGTATATATATACACATATTTTTTATCAATAATTTCCTATGGAATCACAGCTCTGAGCGCGGTTAGTATTTAAAAACAAAAAGTTTATAGCAAAATAAAAAGCATCTAATATTTCTGCCATCATTATTATGCATAAGTATGTATGATAAGAAACAATCTGATTTGATAACTACGTCTGATAAACATAAAACCAGATACATTAGAACCTTCCAGAACATGCTCTCTCTCAGCCTAAAGACGTCCACTGCTGGACAAAGGCGTCCCTCAAGGATTTTATCCATGGGGGGTTTTGCCATAATCGCCACGCTTGGCAGGCGGGTTGGCGATCGCAGTGTGATGGCATAGTACGCGGAAAGATGCTGCTGCCCATCCTCCGGTGTTTTAAATCCCTTAGTCGCCTCTTACGACACCCACGGGAAGAGATGGGTTGGTGCTATTCTAGGGCCACACCACAGGCCCAGAACATGCTACAGTCATTATATTAATTAAAACTACTAGATTTAGGTAATTAACTGTAAGCAAAAAAAGTAGTTCTAACTGGTTTTGGGAATTTGTCATTTGCGTCACACGTGTAAATCCCAATATTTGAAGTGCTGGCATTTTAAAGTATGATCACATTAGAACTGAATAACCACAATTCACAAAATTTTTGGAGAAAAAGATGCGAAGAAATCACTCAATCATTTTTAGCATCATGCAGCAGCCCGCAGCAGCCCTTCATGGTGTCCTCGAGATTACAAAATGACAACACAAAATAATAAATTGATTTATAATAATCCTAATCTAACCATTATTAATAAAATAAAAATCACGTCTGACAACTCACATAGCCTTTGTCACTCGGAGGAATGCAAGGAATCTAAAAATACCTCTCACATCGAAATCTATACCGCATGCTGACCTCTAAACTTCATTTGAAGATGGCACCTGATGATGATAATCAAAATCTGTTCAGTCGTTCAGAATTTATGATCGAATTTATTATTTACCGCACATAGCTCGTAGAACAGATAGCCGTTGGGGCAGAAAAGTCCTCGAGTGGCGACCGCGAACCGGAAAACGTAGTGTTGGCAGGCCTGGTGAAGGTCGCGGGATGCGGACAGCGCAGGACCGGTCGTTGTGGAAATCCTTGGAGGAGTCCTTTGTCCAGCAGTGGACGTCTTTCGGCTGAGAGAGAGAGAGAGAGAAAGAAACTTACATACATACAAACATATATACATAAACCATGAAAACATAACACTCCTATATTGGTCAGTAGTCGTGTATAAATGTGAATATCATAAAATTTTACATTTATGGTCAGCAAAATAACAATATTACTTCTGTGTATACGGAGGTGTTTAGTTTACACTTCTTCTGTGCAAACACAAAAAAGGCAAGGTCAAAATCGTTTCATCCGTTTCGGAGCTACGATACCACAGACACGCACAGATACAGAGACACGTCAAACTTATAACACCCCTCTTTTTGCATCGGGGGTTAAAAATTAAAGAACGTCGACCTCGCATCTCATTTTTAAATACAAAAACATTAAACACGCATCAGAACATAAAACATTTCGTCTTTCGTCCTTTCACCGGTCGATGGCATGAGGAAGCACCATTGTTCGATAAAAAAGTGCGATAAAAATATAAAGGAGCTCTCAAAAATTGTATTTCTAGTGGAAAAACCCACATTTTATTTACAAAGAACTTCTTTGTTCTTATTACTTCTTTCCAATCTTGCATGGAAGAAATAATAAGATATCTATGACAATAAAATAAACAGTTATCGTAAATTGTATAGATTTTAGCACTTTTTTAAGTTTTGAATGAGAACTTTTCACTGGTATTTGAGTAAATATTGAACCCAAAACAATAGATTTTCTATTACTAAGTAAAGATTGCACATTTTTAAAATGACGGGAAAAAGCTCAGCTTTCAAAACTGTCCCTCTGAGACCACATTCATACGTGTGTAAGCTTTGGTCCTTCAATAGGGTTGGCTCTCAGCTGATACAAAAATACATTCTGTTAATTTTTTAAAATTCTTATTTTTAACAACATTTACACTCACACCTAAACGTGATAGTATTTTTTTTAACTTTAGTTAGTTTAAGTTTATATTTCAGTTGGTTTTAGTTTATATTTTAGTATTAGTTTCATTTTCCTATTATTTACTTGTTGTACTTAATTATTCAACAATACATTACCTGTCAAATCAATAAATAACGATTAATAACAGAACCCGTAACTAGCAACACATATTTATAAATTTTAATTAAAATAAACTATGTACCTACAACATACAACAATGTTAAGCTTATCCATTTTTGACATAGGGAAAAATGCAAAATGGTTTCAATATTGGACATCGACATTAAAAATGGAAAAGAGGCATTCACTTAATTTTGGCGTATAGAGTATTATCTTTGTCAGAATACATCTGCAATAGTTATGAATTTGCATTGAACTTGAGCAGACAAGTGTTCTGGTGACTGTACCGAATGATAAGGGAGAATATTCCGTGCTACACGAAGGGCCATGCGTCTTGGGTGAGACGTGGCCGGTAATGTCTGTCGTATATCTCACACGAGATTCACACAAGGCGAGTTGACGAGCAAAGCGAGTTAGTAGCAGAGTCAATGAAGCTTTTTTCCAAGTGCTCAGAAAATGCTCCGAAAAAAAAGTTCAGAAATGTCATCAAAGTTTGAAATCAACATCAAAAATTATTTATTGAAACTTGGCCTTCAAAGAAGGCACATTTTTAAGTCGACAACTAATTGTAATCATTGTGTATTATGTCTCAAAACTACAAACTACTTGCATTTCTTGGTCGTCTAACATGCCAGAGGAGCTATTTTTTATCTTTATTGATACATAGATTACGTACAGTCAAAAATAAAATATTCTAACTAATATTATAAATGCGAAAGTGAGTTTGTTTGTTGGTTTGTTTGTTTGTTTGTTACCTCTTCACGCTTTATCTACTGAACCAACCTTCCTGAAATTTCGCATACACATAGCTGGAAGTACGGAGAAGGACATAGGGTACCTTTCATCCCGGGAAAAAGCACTGTTCCCGTGGGAAATTCACGCAAGCGAAGCCGCGGGCGAAAGCTAGTAAGAAATAAATATAATAAATCGTGTTATGTTTGTGATCGAGTAACTACAATGAAAAGCCTGAGCAGTTTGTAAATAATTTTTGAAATTTTTTGATTTAATTGACCCTACTATAGTTTTTGATCTTGAATGAACTATTTTTCTCTACAGAAGCACTTATAATTTTCTAATTTGATACCACCATTGGACACCACTATCAAAGTAATTTATCTGTAATGGCGAATTATTTACAATGACGATATAAGTGCAGTACTTAAGTTTAATTGTTTTTCATGCCTCTTGTTAGCTTTTATTTAACTTGCCATGTAGCTGGGGTAAAATTTTAAAATCTAAATAAATTGGACTACTTACTTCCTAAAATTTTTCAAGTCGCTTTATAAGCAGTGGCAGTGCAAGCTGATGGTGCATCCAGGATAAGCTTCCAACGCGGGAACTCCTCAATGGTTAGCTGCGCGGACTTGAAATTTTTTACACACATTCAAGTTCTCTCAAGTGACAATAAAAACTTCTGTCAAAAATAAATTTTAAAACTCCTCAATTTTTTTAAACTCTTAAATTGGTTTTAGGCTTTTACACATTGACCAATGTGAACTTCACTGCCTTATATCTTCGAAATCGTCGACCTAGCGAATATGCTTTTACTGTTTAAGGCATCCATCATACAAAACGGTGCGACGCGTAGCGAATGGCCGAGCTCACACCGTGGCTGATTTTTATCGCAAATCATCCCATTTGTACGGACGCGGACGCGTGACTCAAATATTGTTGAAAATTAAAGCGATATGTCTTAAAGAGTGAGTACACGTGCCTATGTAAAGGGAAGGTCCTTTCCTTGAGTGGAAAAGGGTTTTTGTGTAAAATAAGAATAAATTTAGAGCTATTTTAAGCATAAAGTCAGAAGAAACATTTTATTTTTCAAACATTACAAACTCCTTTCGCGTTTATGATATTAGTTAGGATGAATGCAAATGTACATTTGGATGATAAAATTATCTTAATAACTAATTTACTAATTAATTTCAGATAATTTCTTTTATTAGTCATTGCTGCTAGCAATCAACCATGGAAGTAGTAAGTACTTTGTACAAAGGTACTTATTACTTCCATGCAATCAACACATTTATCCAAGTGTTATCTAACAGACGTCAATTTTATAACCCACAAACTAACGTCATACCAGACAAATAACCAATTAAAAGATGCACAGATAATAAATTCTCCGTGTCAACCTTTGACGATCAATTATACAGTTTTCCTCAATTTAACTTTAATTAGGATGTGTATGATAATTCTTGGATTAAAGATAAATTATCGCTCAGATCATTTATTATCCAACTAACTAAGCCCCGGGGATTCGCTCCTGTGGGAAATTCGGGATAAAAAGTATCCCATGTCCTTTTTAGTAGATACTCGATTATTTGTTTAGTTTGGATTGGAACCTATATATGGAATGATCTGTTGTCGTCTTAAGAAAGTGTTCTTCTAGTTCACAAATAAAAAGACTTTTTTTTATAAAATACTAACGAGGGCTCGGGACTTTGCTCCCGTGGGAAATTCGGGAAATCCTCTCATCTAAAATAGAATAATAAAATGTTGTATTCCTATAGAACAATAAGTTCCATTCTTGTTCCTAGTTTAAAAATATCTTCAAAAATTCCTTTATATTTTTTTGTTTTCTTATTTTAAACAAGTTACAACTCTATAGTAGTCTTTGCCTACCCCCACGGGAAAAAGGCGTGATAATATGTATGTATGTACGGAACAGAGACGTGGTCGCTTACTATGGGCCTCATAAGAAGGCTCAAAGTCACCCAAAGGGCGATGGAGTTGGAGTTTCCCTGCGTGATCGAATCAGAAATGAGGAGATCCGTAGGAGAACTAAAGTAACCGACATAGCCCGCAGAATCGCAAAACTTAAGTGGCAGTGGGCGGGGCACATAGCTCGTAGAACAGATAGCCGTTGGGGCAGAAAAGTTCTCGAGTGGCGACCACGAACCGGAAAACGTAGTGTTGGCAGGCCTCCCACTCGGTGGACCGACGACCTGGTGAAGGTCGCGGGATGCGCATGGATGCGGGCAGCGCAGGACCGGTCGTTATGGAAATCCTTGGGGGAGGCTTTTGTCCAGCAGTGGACGTCTTTCGGCTGAGAGAGAGAGAGAGATGTATATACAACACTACTAAATATATCTGAAGTTCAACCCAAGACAGTTACAAAATTGAAAAGATAATGTTGACTTACTTCTAAAATGTTGGTCTTAATGATAGAATTCACATGAATTGTTTTTATTTCTGTTTACTCTCAAAATACAGATGAAAGTTTTCGACTTGCCTTTATTTTACAATAACATAGGTATTTTTTTTACGTCATTATTATGACGGTACATCTTTGGGCTACAGTACTATTTGTTTATTGTTATTACAGTTAGAGAAGCGGGAACACTAATAGTTTTCTGATTTTTCCTAATACGAATTCATCAAAACTCATCGAATATGTAAATCCTGACCTTTTTATAATGCGGTCACGGTCGACAAATTTTCTACAAATTGTTTGACGTCATCAATCACATTCAATCAAAACTATAGGTATAAAACAAAATCATTTGCCGCTTCTGTTTCTACGCTTTACGCTTAGATCTTTTAAACTTTACCACGCTAATATAGATACTAGTAGTTTGTAGCTTTGAGACATAATATATTATGATAAATAATTAGTTTTCGACGTGAAAAAGAGCCTTCTTTGAAGACCAAGTTTCAATAAAAAATTCAGACTTTGACATAGATTATTCTACAGCGGATAAAGCCGCAGGCAACACCATGTATTATATAATTAAGTCAACTTACAAAAGGAATATTTCTCTTTTTACACGACTGACCAAATCCAAAAAAGGAGTGTTATGTTTTCAGGGTTCATGTATGTATGTATGTATGTAAGTATGTATGTATGTAAGTTTCTTTATTCCACCATAAGTCCTCAACGGCTTAACAGATTTTGATGTGAGAGGTATTGTTAGATTCCTTGCATTCCCCCGAGTGACATAGGCTATGTGAGTTGTCAGTCGTGTTTTTTATTTTTTAATAATTTTCTCTTTATTTTGGCATCAAACAGTCATTTCATTACATACAAAATACTACTTATAACTATGTTCTTAACAAAAGACATCTCTCAGGGAATCCTATTACCTAAATAATAGTATTCTTAGAAATACGAAAGCGATATTTTTTCTTTGTTTACGCTTTCATGCGACTAAATACTCAATCAGTGGCCTGGCCATTAGCGATAGGATAGGACTTAGAGTACCTACCTATTCAGTGTGTAAGCTTATTTATTTCAAAAACAGGTGTTTACTTAGCCGATTTATATTTTTTCCTTGAACTAAGTTTGCTTAATGAAAGTAATAGGTAAGTACATATTCTGAGTTTATTAAATTCATACGTACGAAATTATGCAAATTCGGTTCAGAGCATATACTTATTATATACTGGCGAGTATTTAATCCATACTAATATTATAAATGCGAAAGTTTGGATGTGAGTTTGTGAGTTTGTGAATTTGTGAGTTTGTGAGTTTGTGAGGATGTTTGTTACTCAATCACGCAAAATCTACTGGACGGATTTCGATGAAATTTGGTACAGAGGTAGATAATGACCTGGAATAGCACATAGACTACTTTTTATCCCGGGAAAAAGCACTGTTCCCGTGGGAAATTCACGCGGGCGAAGCCGCGGGCAAAAGCTAGTAAGTACATATTCGTAAAAGCGTTACAGACAAACAGAAAAGCAGACAGACATTTGCAGTATATGTTTATTTCAATTGAATTAGCTTCAGTTTTTCTATTAAATAAGCACTTAAATAAAATTCAAAACAAATTGCGGTATTAGTAAACTCAAAAAAATGAAACAACAATTGAAACTGAAACAATTTAAGGCTGAATTGCTTCGAAACAAGTGTCTTTTGGACCCCGAAGTTCAGTTCAATTAGTATAAATAATGAATAAGCCGCGACGCAAAACTTGGGTATCAATAAATTGTGTGGGAAGTTATCTCGAGCATTTAAATATAAGATAGCGAGCACATTTAATTAAAAATACGTTTTATTTTATGCTGGCTATGACCCGGGACTCAAGTGCCATTGGAATTATAAGTTCGAACTGCGAACCGGGGCTTCGATCCCGGAATTTCGGGATAACAAGTACCCTGTGTGCTATTCCCGGGATTTTTCTACCCGTGTACTAAATTTAATTAAAATCCGTCAAGTAGATTTTACGAGATTTAATAAAAAACATATTAGATTTGAAAAAGTTCGCACTGTTTGACATCAAAAACACATTCTATTTTTAACTACTTCAATTTACTTTTCCGTAAATATTTTCATTGAGAAATCCGACTGTACAAGGCATTTTTAATTAAAATAGAAAGATGTCGTACAACAGTGTAAAATAACCCTTAGTTATTCCGAGTATCGTCTGTCTGTACTCCTCATTAATTGTTTGGTGTTTCGGTTTACTGATGTGGAATAAATGAAGACTTTCTATTCTTATTTATGTGCGTTTATTTAATTTAATTTTAAAATGTTAATTAACTATAAAAATTGACCTAGGTAAGTTTCTATCTATTCAATAATTTTGAGGAACCCGCCTCTACAGTCCCGCGTCTAAACGCTTAGATCTTTTAAACTACGCAACAGATTTATACGCGGTTTACACTATCATTTAGAAAAAATTCTTTTGGATGGTTCCTAGGTAGTCTTCATTCATATAAAGATACAGACGGCACTTCTATTGTACTTATAAGTATTATTCAAAACTCCGTGGTTCAGGCCCCAAATTGAAGCAAATACGAAAATCGATGTCTTTGTACGCTCTTCATTGTATTTGTTTACTTTGTTATGTGTTTATTGTACGAAACTGTTGCTTGGGACTCTGTTGCTATGAGAATTTAGGGATATTTTTTTGCTGATATTTTATACATATCAACTACACATAAGTACCTTTTTTTATAACATAGGGCGGCAAACGAGCAAGCGGGTCACCTGGTGGTAAGTAATCACCGCTGCCCATGGACAACCACAACACCAGGGTATCGCAGGAGTGTTACGTAACGGAGGGGTAACGAAGGCTCGTTTTTTGAAGGTTCCAATGTCGTATCGGTTCGGGAACACCGCCGCAGGAAGCTGATTCCACAGTTTGGTCGTATGTGGCAAGATGTGTATACCTATATAGAATAGGTATAGTTAATAACGAGCTGTGACACGCAGCGTTACTCCCTTGGGAATTTTGCAATGCATTTTCAAGAAGAAAGGAGCGGTGGTGGCCGAGTGGTAGGGCGCCCGCCTGTGGCTGCAAAGTCCCAGGTTACATGAGTTTGTATTTCAATCTGACCACCACTTGCTTCCGGTGAAGGAAAACATCGTGAGGAAACCTGCACTCTGGTTGATGATTATCAGTTAGTGTGTGAAATGGCGAAGGCAATGGCAAACCACTCCATTAAAATTGCCAAGAGAATCGTTGTATGTGTTTCATTCCATATAATGACCACGACCCTTAGTCATGACGGATACGACTAAAGAGAGAGATTTTAAAAAAAATTGTTTTGTTTTTATCTATCTAAATTCTAGAGATCTCTTAAATTTTTAAACAACCAAAACCTTTCACAACCCAAATTTCAATCATATCGGTCAGAAAAATACATAATTTTTTAAATTAATTAACATATCCGACGTAACCAGGCCACGTCCGAACAGACAGACTGACACCCTAACGCCTCGGTATTAACAAGGGTGATCGGATTGTACGCAATCAATAAAGGTCTCTATTTTTTGCCACAGTCGTACCCGGGCCAAAACGGGAAGGTTCCAAAGTGTCCACTTTCGGCCCTATACGTTTAAATTGACCAGAGTCAGGACGGTATGGAAAATACCATTTTGGTCGGCCCTTGCTCTCCTCTGTACCGATTTGCCCTCAAACCCACGCACGAATTTGTTCCCAATTGGGCCCTTTTCTGGATATACTTCTCGTCTCTTATAAGTTTAGTTCATAACTAGGTACGGAAAGTAGAATGACTAGTGCAATAAGTAAAAAATAAAAATTCAGACTTCAAAATAGTCAAAAGCCATCGACACGAAACCATAGAAAAATTGTTATTAATTTAGTTTGTTGTGTTGAATTTATTAGTTATAAGAATTCGTATCTTTCTTTCTTGGTATCTACACTCATGTAAGTAATAGGTACATCCTGTACCTACCAGGTCTACCAGGTCAGATGACATTGTCTGCGTAACAGGAAAGCGATGGATGAGACTGGCACAGGGCCGTAGTATGTGGCGTGATAAAAAGGAAGCCTATGTCCAGCAGTGGGCATACAGGCTGAAAATAGAATACCTACCTAAAGTAGCTGCGAGGAAGGCGTAGAGAATAGGATGATGGTGTCCTTATATTCTACGGTTTCGTGACGGTCCTGTAGTAGAAATTTGGTGATGTTAGCGAAGTCTACTGTTCACAGAACCACACAAAATTTCTTTTATTTCACAACAGACATTTGAAACGCCTGGCAACTGGGAATACACTCAGTTATGAATGATTGGGTCCAAAAGGAACAACCACCCGCCTCTGATATTCAATCTCATGAATGTAACGTACAGAAGCCATATTGTTTCCATCGCTTTCCGTTTCCGCTGTGTATTTTAGCCTTTTTCAGCTTAGCTTTTCGCTGTTAATACTGTTGATGAAATGCTATGTCCACAACCGGTGTTGTTTTACGGTTTTATTCCTCTTTTGGGCGTCCGTTTCAGTACATTTTTACATGATTGTGTTTATTTAGTCCAGCGCTTAGAGGTCTGAGTACTTGACGGCAAATATCAAATACGAGATTTCCTCTCAAAAAAAATTATTGAAACTAGCTGACGCCCGCGTGTCTGCCCGTGGCAAAAACGTATTGTTTTGTTTATTTTTTTTTTTATTTTATAAAAAATTTCACTTTACCCCCAATTTTAAAAAAGTGGCCTATGAACTCTGGTCTTTAATTATCCCAATGGCAATGTTCATCGAAATAGGTTAATAAAAAGACAGACGGACTTTTTCTTGTATAAATTAGTATGACTATGATCTTAACGGGACTTAGCACGAACCTTTTATAGAGAAAGTTTAAGAATTCGGTCTGTCGCTATTTCTGTCGACAGACCAGACATTTCCATAGTACTGGTGAATACCTACCTATTCCTAATTTACTTATTCTAATAATAACGCTTCATTTTCATTAAAATTTAGTTGCGGTTGCGAGTCTTGAAAAACTTTTTTAATAATGAAAATATTAATAAAATCATTTATTTAGATTTAAACTTAGACAAAAAGGGAGACAAAATTTTTATTGCTAAACGAGTGATTTTAAAAATACGCCTTTTATGTTTTTATGGTCCAAACCACACATTTCTATACTTATTTTTGTAAAGTCAGCAAATCGCCGCGCCGCGCATAGCATTCTTTTAATTGTAAAATTAGTTCACGTTTTTCGCCACATCAACGCGGACGCGTGCTCACTATCACTATCATTTTATCATTTCTAAATCTAAGTTTCCAGACGTTCAATAAATCTCATTCCTATCAATATCATCTTTCAATTATCAATCAGTTAAAGGTGTCCCGAACAATGTTTTTGAGTGTGACAGTCTGTTCGTTTTCTGCGGTATATCACACTTTCAAAAATAGGGCCCCATAAACCTTAAAATGTTGATTTTGTTCACAAGTGCCTCCATACACAATAGTTAGGGACAGGTGTTAGTTTCTTAAGTGCTAATTGTACACATTTCTAAGACGAAACTGCAACATAGTTCAACTTAGTCATAACTCGAACCATTGAATTTCATATGTGCATTGCATATTTCATAAGGTATCTTAAGTGCACTGCTTAGACGAACGGACGCAGGTTATGAGCCTTATATATTATTTACTATCTGTTCATTGGCCATTTTGTTCTTGGCCTGTGGTGTGGCCCTAGAATAGCACCAACCCATCTCTTCCCGTGGGTGTCTTAAGAGGCGACTAAGGGATTAAAAACACCGGAGGATGGGCAGCAGCATCTTTCCGCGTACTATGCCATCACACTGCGATCGCCAACCCGCCTGCCAAGCGTGGCGATTACGGCAAAACCCCCCACGGATACAATCCTTGGGGGAGGCCTTTGTCCAGCAGTGGACGTCTTTAGGCTGAGAGAGAGAGATCTGTTCATTGAAGCTCCGTGCCAGTGGGAATTTCGGGATAAGAAGTACCCTATATGCTATTCCAGGTATTTTTCTACACGTCTAAAAAAAATTATGGAAATCCGTGCGGTGGATTTTGCGTGATTGAGTAAAAAACATCAAAATATTATTTTTATTTATATAGGCTTAAAAATAGCGCTTCTAAATCGTTACAGTCTTGTTTTCAACCGACTTCCCAAAAAAGGAGGAGGTTACCTATATGTTTCGATGTATGTATGTTTTTTTTTTATGTATGTTCGCCGATTTCTCCGCCTATAGTGGGCTGATTTCCGAAATTGTTTTTTTATTCGTAATGGTAAATTCCCAAGTTGGTCCCATTTTAACCACGTCAGAATCTGTTCGGTAATTTTAAAGATACCTAACAAAATATAAAAAAAACAACATTGCATTATAGAGCGAAAGCCCGAGACAGCTTGTCCTTCCTTATTTTTTTTTTTTTTTTTTTTTTTTTTTTTATTTTTTATTTCATATAACAATTTACAATATAAGTGAACAGTGTACAATGTTTCATAAACCAGTTTTGGTTTTTCTGAACATTGGAATCGCCATCTCGATAATATACTTAATATAATATAAAATAATCAATTAAAGCCAAGTACTACACAATTTTTAAAAGAAGTAAGTAGTAGGTAGTTTATAAATAGTGCATGCATCATTCGGTCGCATGACGACAGCAGGCCGTAGAATACTTTGAGTGAGAACCGGATTGGAATCTACTCGGTCGCATGCAGTATACAGCATGATTCAAATAAGTCAGATATGTTCGCGCTTTTTTTATATTTTTAATTGTTTGTATAATATTACGTAAAGTGTATAGATTTTATTCTGTTTATTGAGTAGGTAAATTTAAGAAATGTTGTTTTAATTTGTTCTTGATATTTTTCTCGTTAATATTTGATTTTAGTGTAATTGGAAGTTCGTTAATAATTTTAGGTATCATGTATTTTAGTGTACGCTTTCCATAAAAATTTGTGGTTTTAGGTATTAATAATTTGGGGTTATTTTGGCTACGTGTATTTATTCTGTGGCGTAACACGATTTGTAAGTCTTTATTAAAATAGTTCTCCAGTAGTACATTAAATTTAAATTTTAAATGAATTGGGATAACATTGCAATACTCAAATAGGTCATGATAGTTTTCTCTATAACGTTCTTTTATTTTATATGGTACAATTGTTTTTAATATTCTTAGTTGTATATTATAAATTTTATCGAGGTAAGTTTTAAATGTGCGTCCGTAACTGCTGATGCCATAAGAGATAATCGACTCGCCTAGGGTGTTATATAATAATAGCCGAATTGAATACGGGACTTTATTAAAACTCAAGATTTTCTGTGTATGTTCCCAACATAGAAATAGCGATTAGCAACTATAAAAAATGGATCATGATTACTTAGGCAGATTATTTGTAGCAATAACATTTAAAGTGGTAACAAAATTATCTCAAAGTAAAGTTTTTTAAAGATTTTATTTTTATATGAAATCACGCCATGCATTACTTACCAGGCAATTGGTGCAGATATAAACCCCTGCTAGACATTATAACTTTACTAAATTATAGTTATATTTGTTTTATTATAAAAGCTGAATTTAATATTACTTTGGGAGGCCCCAAGGGTGCTTTTTATACCTTTAAAAATCATCCTAGCTATCCATATTACCTGCATAAGCAATAAGCAACTAAGATCCAAACTTCATACCTAGTCGCTTATATTTTTTATCCGTATACCTATACCACGCAGAGAAACATTCAGCATTTTTAAAATAAGGAAGATTTGGTCGTCGCGGGCTCTCGGTCTATTTATGTGCCAAAAATAATAGACAATTTGACATGTTTTGACATTTCAAATCAAACTGACATAAAAAGTTTCGAATTCTTAATTCTTTATTTTCGGCCAGCAGTGGAAAAAAGTTTTTAGTAAAGAAAATGGGTATAGAAGCACTAAAAATGATAAAATAAAACTTTTTTTCCAAAAAAAATGAACCGACTTCCATCATAAAACTTAAAATCATGAAATAACAATAAAGAAAAATGTATTAGCATGCTACCTACTGAATGAGGTAAAGTCGGTGCCAAATTGAATATTAAATAATCTAAATTAACATTAGAATCATGTATATATTAAACAAAATGCCTAGCTAAACAATTACATACCTAACACCCATACTCCTGCACTTGGCTGGCACCGACTTCACCTCATTCAGTAGGTAGCATGCTAATACATTTTTCTTTATTGTTATTTCATGATTTTAAGTTTTATGATGGAAGTCGGTTCATTTTTTTTGGAAAAAAAGTTTTATTTAGTTAGTTGACGTACTGCCTCCAAAGCGCAAGTGGAGAAGAGGCGGCGCAATAAACTCCACTGCTGCATTTTCTCCAAAGACGTCACTTTACAACATATGTCTTACAATTAAATGACTGTGTGTGTGTGGCCGAATATACATCATACACATTATGCAATACTTTTACATCTTTTTCAGTGTAACTATGGGTAATATGGAAAAAATCAATACAAATAGAGAGAGAGTTCTAAATATTTTTTTTTTCAAGCAGCCATACAAGAAAATACACTACGCGAAAAGAAGCGACACTTAAGCATTTGTGCTAAGCATGCATGTTTGTAGCATTTAATCGCTTAGGGCTGTTGGCCATACTGAAGTGATTTTCCTTCAATATGGAATGATTTTCGTGTGTGCAAAAAGAAGCTCCTTATTTCATAATTATGTGTAGGTATTCCTATCACTATCTTGTCACTGCAAGCATCATGTAGGCATACGGAATTAAATAATCTTAACCACAAGTAGGTAGGTACAACTACGTTATTTTTATAACTAACACTCAGTCACGACCGTCACGACTTACATTGCCTACTATAAAAACAATGTTGACATCATTTAAAAACTTTTTATATACCTACTTAATTTAATACCTGTTGCGCCCCCGGACAATCCTCTCATGAGAATTATGTATCTTATTTTCATTAATATCTAACGCTCGGTACAAAAGTTTTTTTCAATCTAACAGTTTTAGAAACAGTAGCTGGTGCAAAATAAGTTAGTAACATCTATACGAGTACCATCTATACATATAATAAAACAGTAAAAATATTTTGTCTGTACATTTAGTATTATTGACTGAAATGGATAGAGGGACACTTAAAAAGAATAATAGAACGCATTTATTTTTTTTTTTTCTTGTCTGTCTGTCTGTATGTATGATCACGCTAATCTTCGAAAGTACTGAACCGATTTGAATGAAACTTTTTTTGTTGTATAGCTATTAAGCCTGGGCAACATTTAGGCTATAATTTATTTTGAAAACTGGAACACCTGATGAAGAACCTTAACAGAACAGCTAAACTATAAGAAATATGGAAATGGTGCCTTAACAAAAGTAGTTCAACCTAATGAGCATTTTCTGATGACGTATAAAAATTGAAGATCTGAAACATCTGATGAAGAACTGCAGGATACCAGCTACACTATAACATATATGGAAATGGCGCCTTAGTAAAAGTCGTTCAACCTGATGAGCATTTTCTGCTGACGTATAAAAATTGAAGATCTGGAACATCTGATAAAAAGCTCCAAGAGGAGTTTTCGTCTCAGCGAAACTCACGCGGGCGAAGCCGCGGGCGACAGCTAGTTACAAAATAAAACCTAATATTGCGAAAATGAGAACAGTTATTTTAATATCAGAGACAAATAGGTAGACATACAATTGAAGATTGAAACTAATATTATTTTATTCTGGGAACTCTAACTATGTGGGATTGTGGGACCTGGGGAATTAATTTGCCAAATCTAGTCTTACTTGCGCCTTCGCTAAATTTTTGCTTTCTTTGACTCACAAAAATAAAAACGGTTTTTCTTTTAATCTATTGCCAAGCCTAATCCTTGTTTAGATAAGATAATCCTTTATTTGCTTTGTTGAGCCTGATTCAATCATATAAGGACTTTTTTATCATGTGTAGGTATAAGTACAAATCAATTACCTCATGAATTCGAAGCTTCTATAGAATTCCTTGTTTTTTGTGCTCACAATTTAGAGTCAAGATTTTTATGTGAAGGGGATCCGGTTTCTTGGCATTTTCACGGGAGCAAAGCTCAAAAAAAGTTGCATCAGAATTGGTTTTGGTTTTATTCTGAACCATTCAGTGTTATTTTTTATTTTAGTAAAAAAAACGTGCAAAAATAACAATTTTTGAACATATATACATTCATACATACATATTATCACGCCTTTTCCCGTGGGGGTAGGCAGAGACTAGCGATTTCCACCTGCTACGATCCTTACAGATCTCTCTTGCTTCCTCTACACTCTTCACTCAACATATATGTAATTTGTTTAATTCAACTAGTAACATCTTCATCATCATCATGAGTGACTAAAACTAATTTAAACTGCTGAATAAATGAGATTTATAATTGCTTTAATAACTAAGTTTTGAACTTTAATTCAGTTCAAATTGTGCGAGCTTACTGGCCAATGGCACGATAATTTTAGAGATACAAACGCGTCTTTTAATGGTAATACGGGGCAGACAGATCCAAGAGTTGTGAGACTCGAAGATCACTTTATTGGAGTCTTTATTGGAGGAATCGAGATACAGAAATAGTGACGCTTTTCTAGCCCATCGCCTACGAGTAGAAGGCCTTTTTACAGTCTGCACGGATGGAGAAGCAGATGGCACATTCTTTGATTATTCTTCGCTCCCAGACCCGCATGGTAGTGCTTTGCAAGATTTGTTTACATTTCTTTTGACCACGGGCGGATATCTTAACTTCTTGACCATAACCGCTTTTATAAAATATGTTTACAAAACAAAGAAGACTTTAAATAATATTGTTAGGTTTTATCAATTTAGTTAGACTGATAAAGTCATCATTGTAAAGAATGACTGACTGACATGTTCGTCGCGTTTTTCAACCAAAAGCCTAAAGATATTTTTTTTGTTATTTTCCTTTCGGAATTTCAAGTAGTGACAATATTGTTAGTTATAATGGATATTTAAGATGAGGCCAACGATGTCCCAATTTGGCCTAAAATGTTTTATGTTTGCAATGTAAAATACAGTAAAATAGGTACTAAGTGTGTAAATAAATTTGAGCATAGTTTTTGTAACAGGTCGAGATCATAAAAGCATTGTCACTGAAAAAGAACCATCAGAATCTTCAACACCAGAGTGAATAGGCTGCTTCTGGGTAAGCTCGCTACACCGTAGACCTCATTTCTGTCCTCTGGCAAGATTGTGGTCAAGAGCAAACCCATCTTTTATTTTAAAAAAACATCTCAAGTTACAGCTGAGATAAGAGGAAGTGTTTCTAAATCAGCTTTCGAGGTTTAGCCCGTACAAACAAACAAACATTGAAAGTTAATTAAAAGCTTGTAAAAGCTGCAATGTGAGCTTTAAGTTATGCAGGCAGTGGGTTAGGTTACACGAGTGGAAATGTGGTCTGGTACGGCAGAGTTAATGTTATCATTCAACACCAGTTTAAGCTTAAGAGTTGATACTATATTAGTTCTGGATTTCCGGAAAGGGCGGGGAAATATTAACAAGACGTAACCTATGGCTTGCACTTTCAAAAAGTTATCATATCTCGTGTAGACCTAAGCTTCTAACTCTAAACCATCAATTTAAAAAAATCCTGATTTTTTTCTACATCAATGCTCTACTCACCCTAACTCTACTAGATCTAACTTCACAAAAATTTTAATCAAAATTATGGCTTGGCAGTTTACACCAATTTTTATGTTTGGTTACAACCACGTTTATTTTAATTATGATTTATTCCGATCCAATACCATAACGAATTCCACTGGTATTACTTTAAATCTTTATTTTTTTTCTATTCCAAACGGATATCACTGTTTAAACCAATACCAAACCAAGTTCAAAGGTACAGTCAGTAAAAATGCTTTGTATGAAATTACAGTTTTGATGTTAGATCTTAATAAAAGAAAAGAGCCTTCTTTGAAGGCCAAGTTTCAGTTTCAATAAAAATTTTGACTTTATAAACAATTATTTAATGACTGAGTTGACTGTACCAAATTCAAGTTTTGGTATTCGTTCAAAAATAAAATCAAACACTTTAAAGAATGGGATTTGTTCGGAAATGAATACATATAAACAAAAATTGGTGGTATTGGATCGGAATAAATCTTAATTATTAGTAAACGAATAAAAAAATTATAATTCCCATCAAAATGTTTTCCCATTTTGAAGACAATTCCAGTTTCCCATTAGTAGGATTCGTTTACGCAACTGTAAATAGATAAGTACGAGTACTATACGCGAATGGAAAACCGGGCGCCTTACCTACTTTGACGCAATGGTGCCATGAGCCGTGTCGCAACCGTAAGCGACCATTTCCGCCGAGGAATAGGTTTCTCGTGTTTTGCCACAGACCTACATAATTTAAGTCTTTTATATAAAGATAAGGTACTAAGTAAAAAGGAAATGACGGTAGGATCATAAGGCTAATCCTAAAACCTTAAGCAAGGCCAGAGCCCTAGTAATTAGGACATTAAAATGGCTGTTGATATATCAAACGAAAACAGCCCCAAATGAATAAAATTTGCAATTTAATTTTGACTTAAATTTTAAAATAAATATTAAACTAAATTTGAAATTAAATTTTGTACTTATCAAAATTTGAATTAAATTTTAAATTAAATTTTGAATTAAATTTTGTTTAACATTAGGTATTATCTCAGATATGCACAGATGAAATACGTGACAAAAAGCTAACAGTTGCTTATCGCCATTATATCTATTTCTTACTTTTTGAACACTCCCAGTATTACTTAGTGTAATATTTACGATTGGATTTCAATAATCACAGCTTGCCAAACAGAATAAGTTATTTTATAGATGAATAAATTAGTAAGTCAGCACCTAGTGTACAAGTCAGTAAGGACTACCAGTATTTTCCGCAATTAATAAGTTGACCTTTACACCCTTAATAATGAGTTTACGTAGATCTGACCAGACCATCAGACCATGTAATTTCATACTTACTGCGCGAAATGATGGCTTACGTGCACATATGGGTATCAGGCCGGCTTAAACCGGATTTTTTCAAAAGGTCCCATTATTTTTACCCTTGACGCTAAAGAGGGGTATCAATTTATGACATGAGCAACTGTCTGTGGAGGTGTGACTCTCGAAACTGGTGGATATTAATACTTTTTAGGGTTCCGTACTTCAAAAGGTGAAAACGGAACCCTTATAAAATCACTTTGTTGTCCGTCTGTCTGTCAAAACTTTTTTCCTCAGGAACGCTTAAAGGTGTCAAGTTGGATCCAAGGTCTTTCAGCAAAAAAAATAATCAAAATTATACGTCAACGCGATCAGGAGATATTACCGTAAATGTTGCGATTTTTTGCATATTTTGAGATTTCAGACAGCAATCAAAACCTATGGGGTACTTCCCGTTGACCTAAAATCATGAAATTTGGCAAAAAGCAAGGTCTAACAGTACTTGTTGTTGGAAGTCAAAAAAAAGTGTTACAAACTTATTTTTGCGCTCGATGCAGTATGAATCCTAAGGATCGAACTGCAAAGTTAATTTTGTTTTTGAAACTATTTGGTCTTTTAGTTAGAACTATAATGTGAGATTCTTTGTATGTACGGAACCCTCGGTGCGCGAGCTTGACTCGCACTTGTCCGGTTTTTTTTTATTTGACAGCCAGTTTTGTCGGGGTAGATCTTAGCTAATGATTCATGAAAATCGGTTCAGCCGTTGAAGATCTTTTACTTAGCGCAGTCTTCCAGTAATTGTAATTACTAACTGTTTGTAATATATTGGGTGAAACTAAACGCAGGCGTTTCCCATTGCTGCCGCCAGAGGGCGTTCGGGGTTTTCACACTGCTAGCGTGGATGGCGTCGTGTGTAGTCCGCCATTGCATTGCCCTATGCGATATCGGTTTGATTTTTAATACGCGAGAGGGCCCGCGTTCTTTGATTGCTAATTAGCTTGAGTTGTGTTTGTGAATTTCCTGTTTGTTAAATAACTATTGAACTTTGTGTTTGTGTACCCGTCATGGTGACTTTTTCTTGTGAGAGGTGAAACGTGGCTGGCTGGTCACATCTGGCTGTTCCCGAGTGAAACTACGGGAAGAAATCTATTTATTTGTCCTGGGGAATTGAGATCTCAAGGGTTAGGTAGGGTGATTAGGAATTCCCCCTTCCCGAAGATACTCAAGTTTGGATCCGAAGAGAAAGAAGATTTAGCTTGGTAAGTGTTTTTTAAGTGTAATTAATTTATAGGTTAGGTTATCATATAGGGCCCTGTAGCTCCCTTCATAAGCTACGGTGGTAGCAGACTGCGTTAAGTTATTTAGGTTTTAGTCGGGCAAACGTGGTGCCGCGTGGAGATTTCTTCCCGGTACTTATTTTTTACCGGTGGTTTTTTCCCGGTGAAGTTCCGGTACAGAATTCTTCCCGCCGCTTCGTTTGTCCGGATTCGCTCTGCGCACATTTTCTGGCAGCAGAGCGTAGTTGCTCTGCACATTTTCTGGTAGCAGAGCGTAGTTTATCTACCCTCTATTTGTTCGTTTGTAAAAAATAATTAATTGTTTGTAAAAATTATTAGATTTTTCTTAGTTTGTTTGTATAAGAATATTTGTAACCTTTTTTGTATTTGTTTGCGGTTTGTACCGTGCGTTCCGGGTTTGTGCCATTCTCATACCTACCGCGGTTCTTCGTGTAGTTGCTTGATTTTGTTGTTTTTTATTTACCTTTTGTTATTTTTTGTTTGTGACTTGACGCGATGGCGAAGGCCTCCAATGCTAGGGCGACACTCGCCAACGAATTGAGATGGTTTGTGACGGCCGGAGGACTCCTGTCCCGGAAGGACAGGGAGGGCGCCATACTGCTAAGAGCGGATCACCTCCACTCACGATTGATTAGCGCGGAAGCGGCCATGGCGGCGCTTACCGAAGCCGATCTTACCCCGGAGGCCTACGCAGGTCACATGGCGGACATGGACCAGATCCTGAGTCTGCACGATGATATCGCGGAGGCGGTGACCGCAATAAGGGCGAGACAGGCTGGCGGACCAGCCCTCGCACACCTGTTAGACAGGAAGGACCAGCGGTTACTGGTCGGCTCCCCACCCTTCAGCTGTCCCACTTTGGGGGTAGGATGGAGGAGTGGGTAGCATATAAAAATATGTTTGAGTCCCTGGTCGTAGCACGACAGGATTTGTCGAAGGCCCAGAAGATGGCCTACCTCCTCTCCACTCTTGAGGATGAAGCGCGGTCGCTCATCCAGCACCTCCGGGTGGAGGACGACCAGTACGACACGGCTTGGGAGTTATTGAACTCCCGCTATCAAAACTTACGTTTGTTAGCGGATGCGCACGCCGCACAGTTGATGGCCCTGCCCAAGGTGGCCAACAGGGCACAGTTGCGCCTGCAGTTGCTCACGCCCGTTACAGTGGCCTGTAACGCGCTCCGCACACTGGGGCTGCCGGTGGACCAATGGTCCTTTTTGTTGGTGCACATTGTATTGGGCAAATTGCCCAATGACATCCGCTCGCGATTTGAGCGCGAGAATGCGGAACGGGATAGCACCACCCTACCAACATTCACTGACTTGGTGAAGTTTTTGGAGTTTGAGGCACGGGCCGCTGAGAATACCATGACGGACTCAGCGCCATCCAGAGCGCCTGAACGTAGGCCCTTGGAACCCTCATGGAGAGGTAAGCCCCAACAGGGACGGCAACCGCCACCGCGTGGAGCTGGTGTGCGGGTTGCACACACGGCAGCAGTCGCGGGGGACGCGGACTGCCTGCAATGTGGCCGGATGGGCCACAGCCTGCTGCAATGCAGGGACTGGCAGAGACTGCCAGTACAAGATCGGCGCCGCATGGCAAGGCGGCATGAACTTTGCTTTTACTGTTTGGGCAGTCACTATGCACGTGACTGTCCCAGAGCCATACCATGCAGTGCATGCCGTGGGCTGCACCACGTGATGCTCTGCATGAACCGGAACGGGGATGGCCCCCGGTTGTTGAGGCAGGGGTCCCCTATGGGCGGGGGCGCTCCTGCGCGAAGCCCTCCACCATCGGATGGAGGACGCGGCTTCGCTCGTCGCACCCCCCCTCGGGAGGGGGGTCGCGTACCGGCGCGGGTCTTAGCGGACCGGGACCACGCGCCCCAAGGTCATGGCCAGTATGTGGCTGGCCAGGCCCCGGATAGGGCCCCCATGGGCGGGGGCCCTAGATCGGACGTGAGAGTGGGGACACCCCCCTCCACGCGGGTTACCAATGCCCAACACATGCAGCCGCAGCGGTTTTCTCCGCCGCTGCACGAGTACCCACGGCTGGAGTACCACCCGCCGTACCATATGTATGGCCGGGCCGCGGGTTATGCCCCCCTCAGATGGGGATGTGCACTCGCCCGCCATATTATCCGGGTCAGTGGCGCGCCCCTGGTTTGGAGAGAGTGGGGAGCCCGTAACTAGCTTGCTCCCTTGCTGGGACAGAGCCGCGGACGGTTCTGCTCCCTACCGCGGTGGTCCGCGTATGGGGTCGTGGGGGAAGCCATTAATTTGAGAGCTCTGTTGGACTCAGGGGCTCAAAGCAGTTTGGTTACCACTCGAGTGGCACACCAGTTAGGTTTAGTCGTGGAAGACTCGCCTGTGCCACTTCTTGGAGTTGGTGGCATACAGGTGAAGTGTCTGACGGGCCAGACACTTGTCACCTTTTCCTCGCTGAAGTCCTCCACAATGAGGATCACGACTTCGGCTATGGTAATGGATACCATTGCGGGTTGGCACCCCTCGACAGACATACCGCCGGGTGTGTTGTCTTTGGTTTCGGGTCTGGATTTGGCCGACCCCTTTGTCTTTCATCCCGGCCCAGTGGACTTGCTCCTGGGCTCGGACGTATTGGGTTGGATTTTGTTGGGTACACAGAAGGCTCTGGGTTCGTCTTCACTGATGGCAGTGTCTACGATTTTTGGCTTTGCCCTGATGGGCCCTGTGTTTGATAATAGCACCGTGGAGGAGCCACCGGTCGTCGCATCTGCGTCCTTGGCCAAGACCATGCAAAGGTTTTGGGAGGTGGAGGAGCCACCTATGAGTTCCAGGATGGATCCGGAACACGCTGAGTGCGAAGCCCTTTTTCGATCGACCACGGAGAGGTTGCCCTCCGGTCGGTTTGTAACTAGGTTACCTTTTGTTGCCTCTCGTCCTAGCCTAGGGCAAAGTAGGGCGCTTGCGGAGAAACGACTGCTGTCCATGGAGCGACGTATGCAGCGTGACCACGTACTTCGCGATAAATATATTGAATTTATGCGCGAGTACGAGGATTTGGGTCACATGTCTCCGGCTCGAGTTGATTGGAGCTCAACTGAGCATTATTTTTTGCCCCACCACGCGGTGGTGAAGGCCTCAACGGGCAAGTTGCGGACTGTCTTTGATGGGTCCGCACCCACTTCGAACGGAGTTTCGTTGAATCTATGTTTGCATTCAGGTCCCAAATTGCATAGGGACATAATTGACATCATCTTGAACTTTAGAAGACATCAAGTGGTTTTTGGTGCGGACATCCGGATGATGTTCCGCCAGACAGTCATACATCCTGAGGACAGGCGATTCCAGTTGATACTCTGGCGTGAGCGCCCTGAGGATCCTGTGACGGTGTATGAACTCAACACAAACACGTATGGTTTGAAATCTAGTCCCTATATCGCCATCAGATCATTGCTTGAATTGGCAGAGCGGGAACGGATCCGCTTTCCCCGTGGGGCTTCCGTGCTGTCACGTGACTTGTATGTAGATGACGTGTGCACCGGAGCCCAGAGTATTGAGGAGGCCCTCCTACTGCGGGATGAATTGATTGAAATATTGAAGACAGGTGGCTACGAGCTACGTAAGTGGTTGTCTAATGAGCCTAAAGTTCTAGAAGGGATCCCGGAGGATCACCAACAGAACCCTCACCTGTTTGAGGATGTGGATGATCCCAACAGGATAGCGGTGCTGGGCATGCAGTACCAGCCGCTAACCGATATTTTCACATTCCAAGTGGACTTGGAAATACCAAAAGTCTGGACTAAGAGAACGGTGTTGTCCGTAATAGCTCGTATGTTCGATCCAAGCGGTTGGATCAGTCCAGTGATATTCTCTGCAAAGTGTCTTCTTCAGAGACTTTGGACTTTGGGCGTCTCGTGGGACGAGCCGCTGTTTGGCTCTCCATTGGATGATTGGCTCGAGTTGTTTTCATCGATTAAGGAAGTCAATCGGATTGCCTTGCCTCGTCGAATATTGCCACCCGGGAAATATCGAGCCAGCCTGCATGGCTTTTGTGACGCGTCGGAGCGAGGCTACGCCGCGTCAGTCTATATGCGGACAGTTGACGCCGATGGCCGGGTCAATGTCTCGCTTTTGTTAGGGAAGAGCAAGGTCGCCCCCATCAGGACTAGGCTGACTATTCCCAAGCTTGAGTTGAGTGGAGCTCACCTTCTCTCTAAATTGTTGCATCACGTTGCCAGTGAGCTGGCGGCCACGGTCGAGATACGAGACATCTTCGCCTGGTCGGATAGCCAGGTCGCGCTTGCATGGTTGCGCGCGGCCCCACATACCTTGGAGGTTTTTGTTGGAAACAGGGTTTCCCAAATTCAAAGTATTGGAATTGATATAACATGGAGACATGTGCCGGGAGAGCTTAACCCAGCGGACTGTGCTTCCCGAGGTTGTACGGCACCAGAATTGGTGTCACACCCGCTCTGGTGGGGCCCAGAGTGGCTGATGGGATCGGAAACTTCTTGGCCTGTCTGTCAGACAGATGTTACTTCTTTGAGTTTGACTGGGCTCCGTGTACATGCTGTAGTCGCTGAAACGACGTCGGAGCCGGATTGGCTACTTGCTCGGTATAGCAGCTTGGATAAGCTTCTGGGTGTTACCAGTTGGATTAAGCGTTTCATACATAATTGTAGAAACCCACAGGCAAAGCGGTTGGAGCCGATTGCAGGTGCAGAAGAGCGCCGGAGCGCATTGTTGCATTGGGTCTGTGTCGTGCAGACCGGACGGTTTGAGTCAGAGCTTCGTATCTTGCGCGACGGACGCGCTAAGTTGAAGGGCGCGGTCGCTCGTTTGAACCCGTACATCGACTCGGATGGGCTTCTTCGGGTTGGAGGCAGGCTCCGGAAGGCGGATCTTCCATATGAGACTCGCCATCCTCTGTTGTTGCCCAAGGGCGGACCCTTGGTGCAGCTTTTGGTGTCTGATCGACACATTCGTAACGCCCATGCTGGGTGCAATGCTTTGTTGGCTATTTTGCAACGCGAGTTTTGGATTTTGTCTGCCCGAAGAGCAATCCGTAGCGTTCTGTTTCGATGTATTGCATGTTATAGGTTGAAGGCATCCACGATGCAACCACAGATGGGTGATTTGCCCGCTGATCGAATCCGACCTTCGAGGCCGTTTGACGGCGTTGGAACCGATTTTGCCGGTCCCTTTTCGATCAAGGCTTCTCCCTTTCGTAATGCCCGTATTGTGAAGGGCTATTTGTGTGTATTTGTTTGTTTGGCCACCAAGGCTGTCCATTTGGAGGTGGTATCGGCTCTGACTACGGAGGCCTTCGTCGCCGCGTTGGATCGCTTTGTTTCGCGTCGAGGTCTACCTTCCCTTATTAGGTCTGATAATGGCACAAACTATAAGGGAACTGTAAATTATCTTAAGGATGTTTCTGTGTTTATTGATAAAAATTGTACTAGGTTAAGTCAAATTGCTGCCCAAAGGGGAATAACCTGGAAGTTTAGTCCCCCAAGTTGCCCCCATTGGGGAGGGATTTTTGAAGCGGCTGTGAAATCCGCAAAGACCCACCTCCGCCGCATTATCGGAGAAACGGCTCTAACTTTTGAAGAGCTGGCCACAGTGTTTTGTAAAGTTGAGGCGGTCCTCAACTCTCGTCCTCTCTGTCCGCTATCTCCAGATCCAAATGACTTGGAAGCTCTCACCCCTGGTCATTTTTTGGTGGGAGGGCCGTTGAATGCCCTGCCCGAATACCCGTGGAAGGATGAACGCGTATATCGGTTGTCGCGTTTTCAAATGTTGCAGCAAATGAGCCAGGACTTTTGGCGTCGCTGGTCGCTTGAATATTTGCATTTGCTGCAGCAAAGAGTGAAGTGGACAGACAGGACTGAGCCTCCCAGGGAGGGTGATTTAGTGTTGTTAAAAGAGGCAAATTTGCCCTCATTGCTTTGGCGACGAGCTCGCATATTACGTTTGATTCTTGGCGGAGATGGCACTCCGCGTGTGGCTGAGGTGTTGGTCGACGGTTCGATTTTAAGGAGAGCTGTGACCTCTCTCGCCCGCCTTCCCGTAGAGTAAGCTAGCGGTCTGCTTCTCAGACCGGGACGGGGGGATGTTTGTAATATATTGGGTGAAACTAAACGCAGGCGTTTCCCATTGCTGCCGCCAGAGGGCGTTCGGGGTTTTCACACTGCTAGCGTGGATGGCGTCGTGTGTAGTCCGCCATTGCATTGCCCTATGCGATATCGGTTTGATTTTTAATACGCGAGAGGGCCCGCGTTCTTTGATTGCTAATTAGCTTGAGTTGTGTTTGTGAATTTCCTGTTTGTTAAATAACTATTGAACTTTGTGTTTGTGTACCCGTCATGGTGACTTTTTCTTGTGAGAGGTGAAACGTGGCTGGCTGGTCACATCTGGCTGTTCCCGAGTGAAACTACGGGAAGAAATCTATTTATTTGTCCTGGGGAATTGAGATCTCAAGGGTTAGGTAGGGTGATTAGGAATTCCCCCTTCCCGAAGATACTCAAGTTTGGATCCGAAGAGAAAGAAGATTTAGCTTGGTAAGTGTTTTTTAAGTGTAATTAATTTATAGGTTAGGTTATCATATAGGGCCCTGTAGCTCCCTTCATAAGCTACGGTGGTAGCAGACTGCGTTAAGTTATTTAGGTTTTAGTCGGGCAAACGTGGTGCCGCGTGGAGATTTCTTCCCGGTACTTATTTTTTACCGGTGGTTTTTTCCCGGTGAAGTTCCGGTACAGAATTCTTCCCGCCGCTTCGTTTGTCCGGATTCGCTCTGCGCACATTTTCTGGCAGCAGAGCGTAGTTGCTCTGCACACTAACTTTTCTTGACAATAGATGTTTTATAACTATGATCTTATGCAGTAATATATGGTGTGTAGTGTTTAGAAAAAGTCCATTTCTGTCCGGTTGTTAGTCCGTCTGTGCGTCACGTGTGGCCCTGGGGATGTTCACGTGCGAGATAATAACTTATCATTATTTATGGTACATCATTGGTACATCAATGAGGCTTGCGGTCAGGGAGAGCTATAGCAACAGCTTATTAAGTACCAGTTTATTGTGAATTTTATGTGTAGTACTTATATTATACGCAAAAGATTGTGACGATGTTTGAATGTTTGTTACTTATACACGCCAAAATCGATTTCGATGTTTGGTACACTGTAGGAAAATACCTATTATCTAAATAAAGCACATTTCATCTTAAAATTCTCACCGTAACTAGGAAAAGAATTATCTATTTATTAGAACATAGCAATAAAAATACGGGAATAAAATATTTTCATCTTTTCGGTAAAAAGATGAACCTTCAAAATCTTTAAACAAAGGATGCCTGAACGTATAAACTGAAGTCAGTTGGCACGCATACTGATGAGACAAGTACATTTTCCCGCCCTTCCTCACTCCAATGAAATGAAATATTTTTCTTTGGAGGTGGAAATTTTCTTTATTACACAAATTACGAAAATTATGTACTGGTGGTGTAAATGGTGGACTTAACGCCATATGTCATTCTCTACCAGTCAACCATTAGACCAAACAAAGAGTAGTAAGGTGGTTTTGTTACTGTTTTTAAAAACACAAGTCTATTTCTTGAAAGAAAATACCCATGATTTAACTGTCAGACAATACTTTTAGCATTGAGCCACCTATTGTACTAATTTAAGTACTTTATTGAGTGTAAAAAAATAAAATACCTAAAAAGTTAGCTATCTCGGGAAGTCAGGTACATGTAAAATAAATGAGCACGACGATTGATGCCATTATCCGTCATGATATTCAAATCGATTTTACTGCCAAGTCGCACTAAATGTTTTACATCAAAATTCAAAAGAAATACATACTTACATATTTTCGCGCCTTTTTCCCTTGTGGGTAGGCAGAGACTAGCAATTTCCACTAGCTACGATCCTTACAGATCTCTCTCTCTTCCTCACTCACTCTTCATACATGCTCGCCGGTTATGGGTGCTCCTAACATCTCCCTTATTAAGAAGGTCCGCAATCTGGTCAAAGTACCTTCTTCGAGGTCGACTCAAAATAAATAAATCTTCATATACCTGACGTATGTTTGTTTGTGGCAGGCGAACGCAGGATCCTCCACAACGTGTCAGGCGAGTTCCGCTCCGGCGAGCTGACCTGCATCCTCGGACCTTCCGGCGCCGGCAAGTCTACTCTGCTCAACATACTGGCGGGGTACACGTGAGTAGTGACAGGAATTTAAATATATAGCATTGTCTCTCGGACTCTCGAGTGGAAATCCTCTCTTTTTAAGCTCCCCTATACTTCCTAAAGAACCTGTACGCCAAAGGACAATGCAACTCTGACTGCTGGCCCAAAAAAATTAAATCTGTTGTACATATTGGAGACCGATGCCAAACGCTAGTCCTAATCTTTCATAACAACTTTTACTATGGGGCCAAACAAATCTACCCTAGGAAAAAAAGATATAGGGTAACAAAGTTTTGAAAAATGTGTCCTCTAATGGGCTAAGATATATAGGTATGTGTAGTCTAAGATATAGATATGCATGAATTTTCAGATGCGACATCGCGTGAATAAAAGGAATTAATTAATCGTTAAGAAAAAATATGCAGTTTTTCTGCATTACTGCAAAATTTATGAGTTTATTCTATCAATAGAAAAATATATCCTGATTCCACAATACGTGCGTTTTTCACAATTTAACAGCTAATGAACAATAAATTATATATCATGACCACGTCCAACTGAATGGGAAAATCCGGATAATCACTTATCGTTGTGAGAATAATGACACTTCATTGTTTTTTTTTAATGTTCTTACTCCTTATATTAGCACATTGTATTAACAATGCCAATTGTTAGAAGTATCAAGATTTATTTATCAATTATCATAACTGCATACCTGTTTGCGAAATGAACTATAATTGTTCTGATCATAATTATATTATGCTAAAAAAGAGCATGCTACACAAAAACTACAGTTACATAGGTATAAGGACACTATCAGTAACATCTTTTGTAACCCTATTTACTGCAAATAAATGATTTAAATGATTTGAAACGCATCAAAATTCATACACAAATATTTTAAAATGTTAGCCGTAAAAGTAATTCAACTGTTTATTATTTTTTACTAACTAAGTGTGTTCCACTGCTGGGCAAAAGCCTCCCCTAACTTCCATCACGTATTTCTATTTGGTATTTATATAACTGTATATTCAACTGTTTATAATGTTAATATATAAATGTGTTAAGATTAAGTGTTGAACGCAACCCCATTATTATTTGGTGTAACGAAACGCACCCTATGTAGTTTTGCCGCCTTTATATCTGTCAGCTGTCACTTCATTCCATTCTGTTCGCTTCGTTGTTACTATTTTTGCATTGCAATAAACCAAGTTTAATAAATAATTAAGTTGTTTGTTCTCAAATCCAACAAAATGTTTATTCAACTGTTTATAATGTTGAATATTTTTCACTCATTTTCGTAGTTTGCAAATATCGTTTGATATATATCTTTATTTTTTTTGTATATTCATCTACAACAAATATTTGTATATCAGACTAGCGACATATACAAATGTTTGTGGTAACTAAACAAACTTCTGAAATACATATAGATAAGATACTCTTTGGAAAAATGTATAAAAAAATGTAATCTGTTTTCTTATTTCAAGCTATTTTTTCCGTCGGCTTCACCCGCGTGAATTTCGTTTTACACCCATTTCTCCCCTTAGAGGTACATACATACATACATACATACATAGAATCACGTCTTTATCTCTTACGGGGTAGACAGAGCCAAGAGTCGTGAGACTCGAAGGCCACGCTTAGCTGAGTAATAAATTTGCTTAATGAATAATGAATTTGCTTAGTCCTTAGAGGTGGAATTTCCAAAATTCCTTTCTTAGTGCTCACTACGCTTTATAAAGAACCTCTGCAAATTTCAAGTTTCTACGTTCAGGGGTTTCGTCTCTGCGTTGATATACCAATAAGTATAAGTCATAGAAGAAGATAGAAAATATAGACTAGCTTTTGACCATGGATTTACCTGCGTGAAATCATTCATCCCAAATGTACCATCCTATTTTATAAATAACGCATGTATAATGTTATTCTAGGTATTATTTGTTCTAAGCAAAATAAACTTTTTCTTTAACTTTCCACCCACTAGCAGCAACTTGTCATGACTATGTATTTAAACAAGCTGTGAATAGCGTGGTTGGTTACAAAATTATTATTACTTTAGATTTTACAAACTATTTTATTTTGTAACTGTTTGTTGTTCCGTAATAAATAAACAACCAGATCCCTTAAAAATGTGCTCAGGGATCTAAAAATCGCATAGTGTATAGGCGCTTTAGTATATATGGTTTTACTCGCTATTAGGTCACGGTAAACGTATTGTAAGTACATAATTATTTATTATATGCCATTGACAAGTTGAGAACCACATGAATGCATTTGTAATGAATTGCAATTAACATTGCTTTATTTAATTTGATTAGGTTATTGAATTATAACAAAAGGTTGAGTCAGTCAGTCTCCATTGACATTTCATTATTTTTGATGTAATATTGGTACATTTATTGGCGCAAATCAACTCGAATGACAAAATATGCGAAAATTGGCAACATTTACGGTAATATCTCCTGATCGCGTTAACGTATAATTTTAATTATTTTTCTGCTCATAAAGACGGTAGATCCGAATACTCGATGTTAATTTCAACTTAATATCTTTAAGCGTTCCTGAGAACAAGTTTGGCAGACAGACGGACAACAAAGTGACCTTATAAAGGTTCCGTTTTTGCCTTTTGAGGTACGGAACCCTAAAAACGGACAGATAAACAGAAAAATCAGCAAAATCCGCTACTGCTTACGAGGCATTTACTAGATCACTGGGTTTAGTGCAATTTATACTGTCTTATGAAGAAAGATATTGTGAATTTTCATAAAAAGCCCCAATCCGCGTCATATTTCCGTTTTACATGTTCAATATTGTAATCAATGTAAGATATTATGTTATATTTAGATGATTGTACTGGTTAGACTGGTTAGTTTACCAAGATCAATACACAGGATAGTGCATGCATCATGAATATTTATGCATCAAATCTATGAATACATAGATAATAATAGACTGCGATAATTGTTATGATTACTTACGATAGTTATCTTTATCTATTACGGACTAGCATTATCATTTAATAAAATATGTAATTACTTTATGTACTCAGCGTAGCATCTATCCTAACTAATAACTACTAAAATTATAAAAGCGAAAGTGAGTTTGTTTATTTGTTACCTTCACGCTTTATCTACTGAACCAATCTTCCTGAAATTTCGCATACACAAAGTTAGAAGTACTGAGAAGGACATAGGGTACCTTTCATCCCTGAAAAAAACACCGTTCCCGTGGGAAATTCACGCGGGCGAAGCCGCGGGCAGAAGCTAGTCTATACATAAAATTGGACTGTCTGACTGACTTATTGGTATATCAGCGCAAAGACGAAACTGCTAAATGTAGAAACTTAAAATTTTCCAGGGTTCTATATTAGCGTAAGAGTACATCAATAATAACAAAATATTACAGGGCTTGATTCAATAACAAATATCCAAACTTTCACATTTAAAAAATTGAACAGACATACATACAACAGTACACATTTATTTGGATGTCCACTGTGTCACGCGTTATTACATGGCATATTCAGCTCGTCTCAGTGAACTCTGGAATTTCTGTAGCACACAAAATATGTCACTCACTGGCTGGAAAGAAAATTCTTGTAAGGCCCGACGCAGACGACTCACTGGCTGAAAAGAAAATTATTTTTAGGCCTTACGCAGACGACGCACTTTTTGTCTGATCGAGTCTGCCGTCAACTATGAAAATGGTGCGTTACTGCGTGCGTATGTTGCATAGGTTCTATTTTCACAGACTAAAAAGTGTAAGTGTAGTCTGTCGTCTGTGTCGGGCCTAAGTAAAATTCTTTTTAATTTTTCCAGGACAAACGGGGTCAACGGCCGCATAACAGTGAACGGTCATGCGCGAGACATGAGGGTCTTCAAAAAGCTGAGCAGTTACATCATGCAAGACGACCTGCTGCAGCCAAGGTTGACGGTCCAGGAGTCTATGAGGGTCGCAGCTGACCTCAAACTCGGGAAGGAACTGGGAAGGGCCGAGAAAGAGCTCATTGTAAGTTATTTGTTATGGGATCAGCATATCCGGCCCTTGAGGTCTATAGGAACTTCGCAACAGGTGATATTCTGAAGGTCATGCAGTCCTTCTTCAGAATTCCCGATGCGGGTGAGTAAGGCATTGGGGTAAGTACAAAAAAACCCAAAATTTGAAGTACTTCCGGATCTCGGACCCCACGTGTTAACATACGATAAGTTATTTGTTACATCTTCATTACTTTAGGTCATAGTAAATCAGAGTCCTCAAGATGCTGAGCAGCTACATCATTCAAGAAGATCTGCTGCAGCCAAGGTTGACGGTCCAGGAGTCTATGAGGGTCGCAGCTGACCTCAAACTCGGGAAGGAACTGGGAAGGGCCGAGAAGGAGCTCATTGTAAGTCATATGTTTCTTATCATTACTTTCAAGAACAGAGTTTATTGTAGAAGTACAAAAAAACCCAAAGTTTGACGTACATTCGGTACTTCGGAATTATGATAAGATTCTATGTTCCTCCGGTATAGTTATTGTACTCTTTAATTCTATGCTACAAGAAGACGCCATATACTGCAGTTACTTGCAGTGAGATGTTACTATACGATGCAGGGAACTCATTGAAAGTCATTTTTTCATATATCGTCCATAAGAAATTCTCTATAGTCACACATCAGGTGCAGTCGCAGGAAAAGGATATAAGCTATTAGGCACAGGTTAAGATGGAATTTTTAGAAGACAATTGCTGACTCCATGTAAATAAGGTAAGGTAGAGAAATTTCACAATCAGAAGTCTACTAGAAGATACAGCGAGCGACCACCGTTATAAACTAAGTTAGATAAAATTTATGATCAGAAGTCTACTGGACGATACAGTGAGCTCGTTTCAAACTCATCACCAAGCGCTTTTTGTCATCATTCTTGATGCGCACAGCGAAGCAATGGAGCTCCCTGCCTGTGTCTGTGTTCCCGAGCACATACAACCTTACTCTCTCCAAAACCAGAGTGAATAGGCTGCTTCTGGGTAAGCTCGCTACATCGTAGACCTCATCTCTGTCCTCGGGCAAGATTGTGGTCAAGAGCAATCTCATCTTTTATAAAAAAAAAATCGTAATCGAACTAACGGACATCGACATTTCGTACTTAAACATTTAGTAGAGGAGTCCTGCTGAACATAGTTTAAATTACAGAAAAATAAACAACATGATAGAAATTTATACCAATAATACTGACATTACAGCATATTTACTTTTATAACAACCTCGTCCTTTTTTCGATGTCGCAGCTTAAAATATGACGACGAAGTTGTTGATAAAATTAAAAGCAAACAAGTCAAGTTTTCGATATTCAATGTCTCAATGATACATGCCAAAGGGAATTTGCAAATACATTTCTACGCCAAATATCCGGGTTACCAGGAAAGGACGGGATGTACAAACATGCTAACTTATTTTGCTGTGGAATAACGAAATCACAGATGTAGAACTCAATGCAATGTTTGTAAATTACACCTAATGTCCGTCATTTTGACTATTACATATACAGGTACCTATTGTGACAATACCTGATCCGGCTATTTTCGGCTTTAATAACTTTCACAGATTTGAGATCTTCCAAGATCGAATATTTGCTCAAATTTCACCGAACCCGTCAAAACCAAATTATTTTAAATGCATTTTGTTCAAAATAATTTTTATCTGTTATTTTTTTTCTTGGAGACGTTTTAAGTAACTTTGAGACCGAAAACGAAAATTTGAGACGCCATCAAAGTTACCAATCTTATGTATGTAGTTCTCATAAACCACCACTTGTTTCTGGTGAATCTTCTTCTGCTTCAAGATGGCAAACCAAGAAAGTAACTTCGAGTGTTACATTTCACGTAATTAATATGATTATAGACAGAACATAGTGACTGTTTTGTTTAAAGTACTATCAGAAGAAACTTCTATAGTTTCGTCACTTAGAGGTACAAATAAGCTAACATTTGCCAAGGAACCTATGAATCACATGTACCGTTGCCAAGTATTGATTGAAGGACATCGATTTATCACCGGAATATATTTGCGAACCTTTACATTGTTGAATCAGCAAAGTTTGTGCTGACAGTGCAGTAAATATTTGTTGAAAAGTAAAATAGATTTTTTACCTTCTTTAAAATCAACAGGTAAAGCCGTAAAGGTATAAAATTAAGGTTTAATAGTCGTGTGTGTATTGTTAATATTTGTTAAGAATATTCTTCAATTTTTTTTTGAAAATATAATAAATTTATTCATAACTACATGTCAAGTCAAATACAATTTAAAAAGTTTAAAAAGAAAACATTAGTCAAAGAGACCGCCCCGGGTCATACCTGGTGCAAAAGTGCCCATGACGCTTGCAGCGTTCCCTCGCTGTATAGCAAGGGAAATGCGTTGCACCAGGTATGACTCGGCGCGGGGCTCAGCGCTACTACTTCTAAGGCGCCTTCCCAGCTCCCGCACAAAACCTCTGGCCTCGGCACACCATACCCCGCTCACCTCCACCGCAAAGGGGACAAACATATACGATGTCAGGGGCGCATATTTTGCATGCTTCTGGGTGGCTGCCCATTCGGCGGCCGCACCAGCTGCACGTGTGGTTCGCGAAAGTGCTGACACATGTCGCGTCCCAAACTAAGCTACGACCCCTCTCCCACGGTATCAGAGTTAAGCCGTCTGGCCTCTTGCCATCAGAGCGGCTTAAACCTGGGGGCTCGAGTGTACAAGGGACACCAGCGGACACCAAAGCTCTCCGGATCACCTCGTTAAGCATGTAGTGACGGGGAAATCGGCCAGCCGATTTACTACAGCTCAGCCCATGATGACCTCTGGAGTCCACCGAAACACCGCATACGCACGAGTGGGGTTCACACACGTCGCACCCAAGTCTGAGGGCTACGGCCACCCTTAACGATCCGTCATCCAGAGCGGTACCTACATGGGGCGATGGAAGCGCATGGAGCCAAGCTCCAGACTCCGGAGATACTACTGCTCTGAGTCGGGCAACATCAACTCCCACGGCAGCCCCGAGCAACTGCTCATACCTGGCCCGACACAACTGGTCGTCCCAACCGCGCTGGACGCCTTTGTCCTTGGGGAGCTCAGTAACAGGACAAACCAATGACCAGGCGCTCAAGGCTTCCTCCGTAAAAGGGACGCAGACATTGTCGCCATGCACATGGAGAATGTTAGCGACCAATCCACGAACCCCGTGGGAGGATGCCAGGAAAGCCGATACATTGGTGTCCTGCATTCGTCTGATACCGAGTCCGCCATGGCGGATTGGGAGCGATGCCTGCAGCCATTGTGTCTCATTAAGGTGCACATTGAGAACTGTCTCCAACGTTATTTTCAAGTCGTTGTCTAACTGTGCAATTTCGTTAGGAAATAGCCACGTTGGAGAAGTTCTCATAATGTACGTCAACTTTGGTATAGACAAACAACCGCGCAAGAGTGTCAGAGCCACATGTGCTGATAACTGCCGCAAGTTTTGACGCGCCAGAGCAAGTAGCTCCCGCTTATTTTGCAATGCCACCGAAATAGCATCCTCAAACACGGGGGTTCCGAGGAGAGAAAATGTCTGCCTATTCAAGATCTTAACATCGGGTAGGAGCTCTCGTAACGTCTCAACACCATGTTCAGCTTCCTCCCCACATGGATACAGCTCGCACTTCGAACTGTGAATAATTAGTCCCATATCACGTAGTCCCGGAACCAAAGTGCGTAAGTCCTTAGCGACAACATCCGGCGCACCACCGATAGTGCCATCATCCAAATACCACAAGTTAAGTGGTGCCTCCAGTGAAGCAATTAACCTATTTATGGCTAAACTAAACAACAAAGGGCCCAGCGGATCTCCCTGCTGCGCGCCAAACTGTGACGTTATTTTATTGCCGTTATAATATAGATTGGTGGGAAGGGCATAGCACTGGCTAAGAAAAGGGCATAATAATGGAATTTTATCCCTTACCTCAGCCAGCATCACGTCCCTCTCAACACAATTGAAAGCGTTCTTGATGTCAATTTTAAGTATGACATCGTTAGCATGTTTCGGGTCCAACGCAAAGGCGCGAACGGAGTGTATCGCGGCTTCGCATCCAAGTGGCGTGCCAAAACCGAGCTGATGAGGGCGCAGGAGTTCTGCCATCTGATTCGTCACAGCACGGCACCTAATTTTGCCACTAGGCGGCGCAGGACGCTGCCGACCGCTATGGGCCTTATGCCACCATCCTTTTTAGTAAGCGCGCAAAGGGACGCCCCATAGAGAAAAGGGCAAACAGCAGCGCACAATCTGCCCTCTAGGAGAAAGTTACATAATTTGGTCAGAGATGCCAATAAAAAGTCGACCATTATCTCCAGCGGTAACGGAAGTCAGTTCTTTTAGGTGCTGCGGACGCAAACCGTCCAAACCTGCTGCCGAACTGGCGTGGAAAGAACCGATGGCACTCGCAACATCCTCCAAAGTAACTGTTAGACTCTGGGTAGTGGCTTCCCCTCCGCGGGGCCGGCAAGAGGCCACAATGGGGCCGGATGCTTATCGCAAAGGCTCGTCAGAGTAACGGGATTCGCGGGTGCCAGGCTACAATCCGAGGTGAGGAGTCTAACAGCTCCTCGCAGGTCTCCGTCATAAACCTTTGTCTCAATAGCTCTACACACTGACAAAGGCTTTTTAGGTCTATCACTGGGAAAAAGTTAAAGGAGTTGTCCTCCAAATTTTTCTTTACTTTAGTTGTTAGGGACCTAGTATCCGCATTTGACTCCGGAACCCTAAAAGCTACATAGGAAAATGACAGCAAGCTATACCAGTCTTCAACTGCGTTAGTCCGGAGACATTTGTCAATAATGCTACATAATTTGCCAGCGGCCATGTTTCTAGCCCCTTTGGGTATATGTTTTAAAACGCGTATATCAGTTCTGTACGTACCTATCCTATCTAATAAGGGGGGAGGATATAACACCCCCGAATGCCCATCTGACACGGCTGGCGAAGCCAGGTGTTCGCTTCGTGACTGCGACGACGTTGGCGCCGTCAAGTCTGATCGGTGCTTGCGGGTAAAATGAATAGCCAATCCGCGTTTAGTGAAACGGCGTTGAGATTCAAGCGGGCAGTGCGGACAGACTAGGGAGGCGCCTATGACTGCGTCCATAGTAAACAAATTTTAAGTGATAATAATAAATAAAAAAAAATACAAACAAAAATAAAAAAGGACGCAATAAACGTGAGAAAGATATAAGTAAACTAATATACATTACTTAATATGCAGGTGAAAATTAAAATAAAATTAGAATTACAAATAAGTCGGTACTTAATATAACTAAAGACAATACAAATTAACTATTAATATATATATATATATGCACTATGCATGTAATTCAGTCAAAAATTAAAATAATACAAATCAAACTAATAATGATTAAATTCATATTAATAACAATAAACATCTCACCGATAAAATCATTTTGTCATCCATTTAAAACAATTGAATTAATAAATAAATTAAAATTAATGACATACATCAAATAGACAATCATTTAACAATATTATTTTAGGTCAATCAATAAAGCAGGTACGACCAGTACCTTAACATCTAAGTCAGTATACCTAAATATACAAAAAAAAAAAATATATATATATGTATACACTTTTAACTAAATGTTGTATTCAACTACTAAATAATTTAATATAAGTTAAGTACTTATTAAATTTTACTCAATTATCCTGTAAGAATTAATTCGTAGTCAATTGAGGTTCGATGTTGAATCTACGTTCTCCGTCCGTCGTCGCGAACAGGTTATTCAAAGACACTGGCGATGAAAAGATATTATGGCCCCGCTTTAACAGCTCTTCTTGTCAGTGCTTCTTACACTTCTTGAAAATATATTTTCAGTGAACCAGTATTGTTGGGAAATTTTGTCTTTGTGGCAACACTATGTATATGTCAGATTCAATGTGACGTTGTCGGTTGACTTTGACAGCTACTTCATTTCTGGTATGAACTGTCAATTGATTTTGACAGTTCAGTTATTCGACCGATGTGGGTAGGTAACACGAACATTTGTCAAAATTGTAAATCGGAGGGTATAAAATTGTAACTTATCTCAGGTGTTTGTAGCTATCTCCAATGGTATTTTCCTTGTAGAATACTTCCGGAGTAGCTTGAGGTATTGTAATATTGAGTGATACCACTTTAATTACAAAATAACTAAGATTTCAAGAGAAATAAAAATTAAAAACTGAGAACGTATTTGCTAATACAACAAGGCAGTGTTGCCATCAATTATCTATATTCTTCAATTAATTTTTAATATTCAGATGTTGTTTTTGGAAACAATAAATTGATTAAATTAAGAGTAATTTAAACTCTTCCTATACTTCCTTCACTTGGTGCTGAAACCATCGCGCATTACAATTTTCATAATTAAAACCAATAAAACCACTTGCCTTTTCGCAATTAATTATTTCTTTTATATTACCTAACGTAACAATGACTTCAGCTTTGTAGTGAATGAAAATGTATGCAACTAGACACACTATCACCATCGGTCACGCTACGCACGGATGTCACTTTCCTGAGATAGGAAGTGAAGTCAGGACCGCTGTCTGTATTTATGGTCGCACAGCACTCATAAATATTCATGAACCCAAGGTGATATTGATGTGTTAGCTCCAAAGGCCCTGTTTCAAAGCATTGCAGAGTTTCGTCTTAATAACCTCTATAGGCCCAGGGCTCTTCTGTAGTGGAAATTTCGGGATGAGATATGACCCTATGTGCTATTTTGCTATGTATTTTTATATACTAGTGTTATTCCAATATTCAATATACTGTACACCAAGTTTCATCGTAATCCGACTAGTCGATTTAGCTTGATGGAGAAACAAACATCCAAACTTTTCTTTTCTGACGACCTCCGTGGCCCAACGATCATCACGCCGGACTGCCACACTGGAGGTTCCGGGTTCGATCCCCGGTCATGACAAGATGGAAAATGATCTTTTCAGATTGGCCTGGGTCTTGGATGTTTATCTATATATGTATTTAATATAAAATATAGTATCGTTGAGTTAGCATCCCATAACACAAGACTCGAACTTACTTTGGGGCTAACTCAATCTGTGTGATTTGTCCGTATATATTTATTTATATTTTACATTTGTATCTACTCTTATATAGTGTAATGTGATTAGTGTGGACTATAATATGGTAGTAGGATTTTAAAAGTATAGTTATTATATTTGCATCGGTTGGACAAATTTGGCTCAACAACAATCTATCAAATGGGATTTGTCTATAGGTACGCAAATTCACCTCTTTATATGGACTATAAGGGTTGAAATTGTGAACATCCCTTTCTTATGTGGGCAGTATATAGTATAATTAAGACCCTAACCAAATTTCACGTTTATAGCTTTTATAGTTTCGGTTTTGTGATGATAAATTAGTTTACCTCCCCCTTTTTACCCCTTTAGAGGTTGAATTTCAAAAAACGCTGAAACACGCCATTGTTGAGAAGCATTCTTGCCAAGTTTCAAGTAAATCAGTGAAGATTTAATTTTTTTTCATACAAACTTTGCCCTCAATTTTTACCCCCTTAGGGGTCTAATTTTGAAAAATCATTTCTTATCTGAGCACTACGCAACATAAAACTTCGGTCCAAATTTCAAGTTTATAGCTTTTATGGTTTAGGCTGGGCGTTGATTTATCAGCCTTGTTCTTTTACATATATAGAAGATAGTGTAGCGTTACACCGCTACAAAGTCAAGTCTATTTTAGTTTGTGATTCTATTTCTACGCAAACTTTTTTCTTTGTTCTTTCTTTATGATAGGGTTTTTGAAATTGAAATTCTGGTGGTTCGATTTTTTGACTGACTGTCAATTGGAGTGCAAAAAATGGGGATTTTTTAGAGAGTTGATTTTTTCTTTTTGATGTTTTTATCTCAATTTCTTTTCTTTGTACTATATCGATTCGGAATTAAATCTTTAATGTGCTTTTATTATTCTTATCATACAAGTATCGATCTCTAGCAATGAAGTTTATGGTAAAAAACTTCAGGGTGGGGAATGCACAATAGAGGCTTTCCCAACGACATCTATTTTGGATATCAAACGACAGATTTCTTCACATCTGAAGATGCCAATTGAAGATCAAAAGTTGCTATTATTGGGAAGAACATTAGCTGACGATCAGACTGTTCAGGGGTATCCTATTAAAGATGGCACGAAGTTGAATCTAGTTGTCAAAAAAAAACCAGAAGGATTATATGAAGTGGCACTGAAATATTTCATGTATGTATTGTCTGGACTGTTTATTAGACGAGAGTGGGCAAAGTCGGCCTGCACCTAAGAATGAGTTACAGAACGACGAAATGTTTAGTTTGTAACCGTGGCGCCCGTGGTTCTTTTAAGATAGACTTTTTAAACATATTGTGATAACTTTTTCCTCTAAATTCTAAAGGCCCCCCTTTTGTCGGGATTATTTTTGTTTCGGTTTTGATTTGGAATTTTTATAAGTCATTTCATCCATTTTTTTTCACTCATTTAATTTTCTTTTTAAAATAACAAGCAAATCCAGGTATTTCTTATTTTACCTGTAAATAGTTAATTCCCTTTCTTTTACTTTTATTTCTTTCGTGTGTCCAAAATATTTTTTGTTAAAGGACATTGGTCAAATTTTTTTTAGTACAAAAATTATACTCGTGTTTTAAGCAGTGATTCTTTTATTTTTATTTTAAAACTAAGTTTCACTGCAATAGATATTGAGATATTCTAATAATCAATCTTATTTCAAATAACTTTGAGCCATTTTGTTAGTTATACAGACAGAAAGACCAAATAACTAAATGCCATCCAGACTAAAAATATGTAAAGAGTTTGTTGATGATTAATTCATTAAAAATCGAGAAACGTAATGTCCACGATGACCTTGACTGACCTCAGTTTGTTGACCGCGTTGCTTTATTTTTTCTGCAGTTGCCAACTCATTGCATTGTCAATCACAACTCCCGATTAACTTGACGAGATGTTAATATATTCGATTGTTCGAAGACAATATACATATCACTTGATATGTTAACATATCACTTAAAAGGCAGTTAGTTAAATAAAGTATCGTTAAAATAAAAAGGAAAGCCTTAGGAAAGGTTAAGGTCAAGCTCACTTGCACTGGATACAGAATTAGGAATTATATGATCCCAATGGACATGGCACTCACGCATTATTTGGTCTCTACCAGACATAAATAGCATAGGATTCTGAAGCACCTCAATTGAATAAATTCATTCGAATTGTCAGAGCTTTAGATACTTTCGTATAAAAGACAGCAGATGTCCGGTTGGCCGTCCAAGGTACCGCTGGATTGATGAGGTCAAGAAGTGATGTAGGACTTGTATAGTCGATGTGTAGGACAGATCAAAATAGAGATACTTATTATCGCAGGCCATCTTAGTTGTTAGATGGCACAATAAATTCTGTGCTTTGATTTTCACTCTCGGTAGGAAAGATATATCAATCGGGACAATCATTGTCATCATCTCAGACATAAGAAGTCGTCTGCCGACGTTGTTTTTAAAGAAGATTGTAGGTCAAACTCATACTACCAAAAATGTAAACATACAACAACCCCATCAAACGAAACATATTGTTAAAGCAACTTACCCTAATTGGATGAATTGCTGGCGTCGGACGCAAAATGACCCATTTCGGATACCTTCAAAGATCAGGAATTAGATTGCTCCAGCCATGGGCCACACTCCGGCCAAAATTGGTCTTTTTCAAACAGTCCCATTTTTGACCAATAAGCTAGAATGGGACGAAAACTGGCCATTTTAAAAATGCCACTTCTGGCCAGACTATTTGCCCATTATTAGATTGCCCTTTTTAATTCGGCCGTCACGGCGAAACGTGATGTTTTGAGATCTCAGATTGTGGATGTTTAGGGTCATGGTTGAAGGATGTTGTAATTTTTAGGAGGTTTGTGATTACTTAAAATTAACAATATTTTGGGGTGGTGTACTTGTAACCACGTCTGCCCTATGCATAGTAGCTGTGCAGAGCAACTACGCTCTGCTGCCAGAAAATGTGCGCAGAGCGAATCCGGACAAACGAAGCGGCGGGAAGAATTCTGTACCGGAACTTTACCGGGAAAAAATCTACCGGTAAAATTAAGTACCGGGAAAAAATCTCCACGCGACACCACGCTTGTCCGACTAGAATCTAACTTAAGCTATACGCAGTCTGCTACCACCGTAGCTTATGAAGGGAGCTACAGGGCCCTATATGATAACCTAACCTATAAATTAACTAGAATTGAACACTTACCAAACTAAATCTTCTTTCTCTTCGGATCCAAACTTGAGTGTCTTCGGGAAGGGGGAATTCCTAATTACCCTACCTAACCCTTGAGATCTCAATTCCCCATAACAACTAAATAGATTTCTTCCCGTAGTTTCACTCGGGAACAGCCAGATGTGAACAGCCAGCCACGTTTCACCTCTCACAAGAAAAAGTCACAATAACAGAGTTTTTCACAAACACAAATTCAATAGTGATTTAACAAACAGGAAATTCACAATTATCACTCAAACTAAACAACAAGCAAAAGACGCGAGACCGCTCCGCGTATTAAAATCAAACCGATATCGCCCTGGACAATGCAATGGCGGACACCACACGCGACGCCATCCACGCTAGCAGTTTCATGCGGCGCGGCCTCCCCGCGCGATGTCCAAACAATACTGAATTCAAAATGGTCGCTCGCGACTGCCGACGCCGGCCGAGCGGGCGACGACGCTACTAATATGAAACTACCGCACGCGCTAGAATATTACGGCGGCGAACGGACAAAACAACATAGATTTTATTACAAACATCCCCCCGTCCCGGTCTGAGAAGCAGACCGCTAGCTTACTCTACGGGAAGGCGGGCGAGAGAGGTCACAGCTCTCCTCAAAATCGAACCGTCGACCAACACCTCAGCCACACGCGGAGTGCCATCTCCGCCAAGAATCAAACGTAATATGCGAGCTCGTCGCCAAAGCAATGAGGGCAAATTTGCCTCTTTTAACAATACTAAATCACCCTCCTGGGAGGCTCAGTCCTGTCTGTCCACTTCACTCTTTGCTGCAGCAAATGCAAATATTCAAGCGACCAGCGACGCCAAAAGTCCTGGCTCATTTGCTGCAACATTTGAAAACGCGACAACCGATATACGCGTTCATCCTTCCACGGGTATTCGGGCAGGGCATTCAACGGCCCTCCCACCAAAAAATGACCAGGGGTGAGAGCTTCCAAGTCATTTGGATCTGGAGATAGCGGACAGAGAGGACGAGAGTTGAGGACCGCTTCAACTTTACAAAACACTGTGGCCAGCTCTTCAAAAGTTAGAGCCGTTTCTCCGATAATGCGGCGGAGGTGGGTCTTTGCGGATTTCACAGCCGCTTCAAAAATCCCTCCCCAATGGGGGCAACTTGGGGACTAAACTTCCAGGTTATTCCCCTTTGGGCAGCAATTTGACTTAAACTAGTACAATTTTTATCAATAAACACAGAAACATCCTTAAGATAATTTACAGTTCCTTTATAGTTTGTGCCATTGTCAGACCTAATAAGGGAAGGTAGACCTCGACGCGAAACAAAGCGATCCAACGCGGCGACGAAGGCCTCCGTAGTCAGAGCCGATACCACCTCCAAATGGACAGCCTTGGTGGCCAAACAAACAAATACACACAAATAGCCCTTCACAATACGGGCATTACGAAAGGGAGAAGCCTTGATCGAAAAGGGACCGGCAAAATCGGTTCCAACGCCGTCAAACGGTCTCGAAGGTCGGATTCGATCAGCGGGCAAATCACCCATCTGTGGTTGCATCGTGGATGCCTTCAACCTATAACATGCAATACATCGAAACAGAACACTACGGATTGCTCTTCGGGCAGACAATATCCAAAATTCGCGTTGCAAAATAGCCAACAAAGCATTGCACCCAGCATGGGCGTTACGAATGTGTCGATCAGACACCAAAAGCTGCACCAAGGGTCCGCCCTTGGGCAACAACAGAGGATGGCGAGTCTCATATGGAAGATCCGCCTTCCGGAGCCTGCCTCCAACCCGAAGAAGCCCATCCGAGTCGATGTACGGGTTCAAACGAGCGACCGCGCCCTTCAACTTAGCGCGTCCGTCGCGCAAGATACGAAGCTCTGACTCAATCCGTCCGGTCTGCACGACACGGACCCAATGCAACAATGCGCTCCGGCGCTCTTCTGCACCTGCAATCGGCTCCAACCGCTTTGCCTGTGGGTTTCTACAATTAAGTGTATGAAACGGCTTAATCCAACTGGTAACACCCAGAAGCTTATCCAAGCTGCTATACCGAGTGTGCAGAGCAACTACGCTCTGCTGCCAGAAAATGTGGCAGCGAGAATCCGGACAAACGAAGCGGCGGGAAGAATTCTGTACCGGAACTTCACCGGGAAAAAACCACCGGTAAAAATAAGTACCGGGAAAAAATCTCCACGCGGCACCACGTTTGCCCGACTAAAACCTAGCTAACTTAACGCAGTCTGCTACCACCGTAGCTTATGAAGGGAGCTACAGGGCCCTATATGATAACCTAACCTATAAATTAACTACAATTGAACACTTACCAAATTAAATCTTCTTTCTCTTCGGATCCAAACTTGAGTGTCTTCGGGAAGGGGGAATTCCTAATCACCCTACCTAACCCTTGAGATCTCAATTCCCCAGGACAAATAAATAGATTTCTTCCCGTAGTTTCACTCGGGAACAGCCAGATGTGAACAGCCAGCCACGTTTCACCTCTCACAAGAAAAAGTCACAATAACAGAGTTTTTCACAAACACAAATTCAATAGTTATTTAACAAACAGGAAATTCACAATTATCACTCAAACTAAACAACAAGCAAAAGACGCGAGACCGCTCCGCGTATTAAAATCAAACCGATATCGCCCTGGACAATGCAATGGCGGACTACACACGCTGCATTCCACGCTAGCAGTGTGAGAACCCCAAAACGCCTGGCGGCGATAACAGGAAACGCCTGCGTTTAGTTTTACCCAATATATTACAAACATCCCCCCGTCCCGGTCTGAGAAGCAGACCGCTAGCTTACTCTACGGGAAGGCGGGCGAGAGAGGTCACACCTCTCCTTAAAATCGAACCGTCGACCAACACCTCAGCCACACGCGGAGTGCCATCTCCGCCAAGAATCAAAACGTAATATGCGAGCTCGTCGCCAAAGCAATGAGGGCAAATTTGCCTCTTTTAACAATACTAAATCACCCTCCCTGGGAGGCTCAGTCCTGTCTGTCCACTTCACTCTTTGCTGCAGCAAATGCAAATATTCAAGCGACCAGCGACGCCAAAAGTCCTGGCTCATTTGCTGCAACATTTGAAAACGCGACAACCGATATACGCGTTCATCCTTCCACGGGTATTCGGGCAGGGCATTCAACGGCCCCTCCCACCAAAAAATGACCAGGGGTGAGAGCTTCCAAGTCATTTGGATCTGGAGATAGCGGACAGAGAGGACGAGAGTTGAGGACCGCCTCAACTTTACAAAACACTGTGGCCAGCTCTTCAAAAGTTAGAGCCGTTTCTCCGATAATGCGGCGGAGGTGGGTCTTTGCGGATTTCACAGCCGCTTCAAAAATCCCTCCCCAATGGGGGCAACTTGGGGGACTAAACTTCCAGGTTATTCCCCTTTGGGCAGCAATTTGACTTAAACTAGTACAATTTTTATCAATAAACACAGAAACATCCTTAAGATAATTTACAGTTCCCTTATAGTTTGTGCCATTATCAGACCTAATAAGGGAAGGTAGACCTCGACGCGAAACAAAGCGATCCAACGCGGCGACGAAGGCCTCCGTAGTCAGAGCTGATACCACCTCCAAATGGACAGCCTTGGTGGCCAAACAAACAAATACACACAAATAGCCCTTCACAATACGGGCATTACGAAAGGGAGAAGCCTTGATCGAAAAGGGACCGGCAAAATCGGTTCCAACGCCGTCAAACGGTCTCGAAGGTCGGATTCGATCAGCGGGCAAATCACCCATCTGTGGTTGCATCGTGGATGCCTTCAACCTATAACATGCAATACATCGAAACAGGACACTACGGATTGCTCTTCGGGCAGACAAAATCCAAAACTCGCGCTGCAAAATAGCCAACAAAGCATTGCACCCAGCATGGGCGTTACGAATGTGTCGATCAGACACCAAAAGCTGCACCAAGGGTCCGCCCTTGGGCAACAACAGAGGATGGCGAGTCTCATATGGAAGATCCGCCTTCCGGAGCCTGCCTCCAACCCGAAGAAGCCCATCCGAGTCGATGTACGGGTTCAAACGAGCGACCGCGCCCTTCAACTTAGCGCGTCCGTCGCGCAAAATACGAAGCTCTGACTCAAACCGTCCGGTCTGCACGACACGGACCCAATGCAACAATGCGCTCCGGCGCTCTTCTGCACCTGCAATCGGCTCCAACCGCTTTGCCTGTGGGTTTCTACAATTATGTATGAAACGCTTAATCCAACTGGTGACACCCAGAAGCCTATCCAAGCTGCTATACCGAGCAAGTAGCCAATCCGGCTCCGACGTCGTCTCAGCGACTACAGCATGTACACGGAGCCCAGTCAAACTCAAAGAAGTAACATCTGTCTGACAGACAGGCCAAGATGTTTCTGATCCCATCAGCCACTCTGGACCCCACCAGAGCGGGTGTGACACCAATTCTGGTGCCGTACAACCTCGGGAGGCACAGTCCGCTGGGTTAAGCTCTCCCGGCACATGTCCCCATGTTATATCAATTCCGATATTCTGGATTTGGGAAACCCGATTTCCCACAAAAACCTCCAAGGTATGTGGGGCCGCGCGCAACCATGCAAGCGCGACCCGGCTATCCGACCAGGCGAAGATGTCCCGTATCTCGACCGTGGCCGCCAGCTCACTGGCAACGTGATGCAACAATTTAGAAAGAAGGTGAGCTCCACTCAACTCAAGCTTGGGAATAGTCAGCCTAGTCCTGATGGGGGCGACCTTGCTCTTCCCTAACAAAAGCGAGACATTGACCCGGCCATCGGCGTCAACTGTCCGCATATAGACTGACGCGGCATAGCCTCGCTCCGACGCGTCACAAAAGCCATGCAGGCTGGCTCGATATTTCCCGGGTGGCAATATTCGACGAGGCAAGGCAATCCGATTGACTTCCTTAATCGATGAAAACAACTCGAGCCAATCATCCAATGGAGAGCCAAACAGCGGCTCGTCCCACGAGACGCCCAAAGTCCAAAGTCTCTGAAGAAGACACTTCGCAGAGAATATCACTGGACTGATCCAACCGCTTGGATCAAACATACGAGCTATTACGGACAACACCGTTCTCTTAGTCCAGACTTTTGGTATTTCCAAGTCCACTTGGAATGTGAAAATATCGGTTAGCGGCTGGTACTGCATGCCCAGCACCGCTATCCTGTTGGGATCATCCACATCCTCAAACAGGTGAGGGTTCTGTTGGTGATCCTCCGGGATCCCTTCTAGAACTCTAGGCTCATTGGACAACCACTTACGTAGCTCGTAGCCACCTGTCTTCAATATTTTCAATCAATTCATCCCGCAGTAGGAGGGCCTCCTCAATACTTTGGGCTCCGGTGCACACGTCATCAACATACAAGTCACGTGACAGCACGGAAGCCCCACGGGGAAAGCGGATCCGTTCCCGCTCTGCCAATTCAAGCAATGATCTGATGGCGATATAGGGACTAGATTTCAAACCATACGTGTTTGTGTTGAGTTCATACACCGTCACAGGATCCTCAGGGCGCTCACGCCAGAGTATCAACTGGAATCGCCTGTCCTCAGGATGTATGACTGTCTGGCGGAACATCATCCGGATGTCCGCGCCAAAACCACTTGATGTCTTCTAAAGTTCAAGATGATGTCAATTATGTCCCTATGCAATTTGGGACCCGAATGCAAACACAGATTCAACGAAACCCCGTTCGAAGTGGGTGCGGACCCATCAAAGACAGTCCGCAACTTGCCCGTTGAGAGCCTTCACCACCGCGTGGTGGGGCAAAAAATAATGCTCAGTTGAGCTCCAATCAACTCGAGCCGGAGACATGTGACCCAAATCCTCGTACTCGCGCATAAATTCAATATATTTATCGCGAAGTACGTGGTCACGCTGCATACGTCGCTCCATGGACAGCAGTCGTTTCTCCGCAAGCGCCCTACTTTGCCCTAGGCTAGGACGAGAGGCAACAAAAGGTAACCTAGTTACAAACCGACCGGAGGGCAACCTCTCCGTGGTTGATCGAAAAAGGGCTTCGCACTCAGCGTGTTCCGGATCCATCCTGGAACTCATAGGTGGCTCCTCCACCTCCCAAAACCTTTGCATGGTCTTGGCCAAGGACGCAGATGCGACAACCGGTGGCTCCTCCGCGGTGCCATTATCAAACACAGGGCCCATCAGGGCAAAACCAAAAATCGTAGACACTGCCATCAGTGAAGACGAACCCAGAGCCTTCTGTGTACCCAACAAAATCCAACCCAATACGTCCGAGCCCAGGAGCAAGTCCACTGGGCCGGGATGAAAGACAAAGGGGTCGGCCAAATCCAGACCCGAAACCAAAGACAACACACCCGGCGGTATGTCTGTCGAGGGGTGCCAACCCGCAATGGTATCCATTACCATAGCCGAAGTCGTGATCCTCATTGTGGAGGACTTCAGCGAAGAAAAGGTGACAAGTGTCTGGCCCGTCAGACACTTCACTTGTATGCCACCAACTCCAAGAAGTGGCACAGGCGAGTCTTCCACGACTAAACCTAACTGGCGTGCCACTCGAGTGGTAACCAAACTGCTTTGAGCCCCTGAGTCCAACAGAGCTCTCAAATTAATGGCTTCCCCTACGACCCCATACGCGGACCACCGCGGTAGGGAGCAGAACCGTCCGCGGCTCTGTCCCAGCAAGGGAGCAAGCTAGTTACGGGCTCCCCACTCTCTCCAAACCAGGGGCGCGCCACTGACCCGGATAATATGGCGGGCGAGTGCACATCCCCATCTGAGGGGGCATAACCCGCGGCCCGGCCATACATATGGTACGGCGGGTGGTACTCCAGCCGTGGGTACTCGTGCAGCGGCGGAGAAAACCGCTGCGGCTGCATGTGTTGGGTATTGGTAACCCGCGTGGAGGGGGTGTCACTCTCACGTTCGATCTAGGGCCCCCGCCCATGGGGGCCCTATCCGGGGCCTGGCCAGCTACATACTGGCCATGACCTTGGGGCGCGTGGTCCCGGTCCGCCAAGACCCGCGCAGGTACGCGACCCCCCTCCCGAGGGGGGGTGCGACGAGCGAAGCCGCGTCCTCCGTCCGGTGGTGGAGGGCTTCGCGCAGGAGCGCCCCCGCCCATAGGGGACCCCTGCCTCAACATCCGGGTGCCATCCCCGTTGCGGTTCATGCAAAGCATCGCGTGGTGCCGCCCACGGCATGCACTGCATGGTATGGCACTGGGACAGTCACGTGCATAGTGACCGCCCAAACAATAAAAGCAAAGTTCATGCCGCTTTGCCATGCGGCGCCGATCTTGTACTGGCAGTTCCTGCCAGTCCCTGCATTGCAGCAGGCTGTGGCCCATCCGGCCACATTGCAGGCAGTCCGCGTCCCCGCGACTGCTGCCGTGTGTGCAACCCGCACACCAGCTCCACGCAGTGGCGGTTGCCGTCCCTGTTGGGGCCTACGTTTCAGGCGCTCTGGATGGCGCTGAGTCCGTCATGAAGTATTCTCAGCCGCCCCGTGCCTCAAACTCCAAAAACTTCACCAAGTCAGTGAATGTTGGTAGGGTGGTGCTATCCCGTTCCGCATTCTCGCGCTCAAACCGCGAGCGGATGTCATTGGGCAATTTGCCCAATACAATGTGCACCAACAAAAAAGACCATTGGTCCACCGGCAGCCCCAGTGTGCGGAGCGCGTTACAGGCGGAGCCACTGTAACGGGCGTGAGCAACTGCAGGCGCAACTGTGCCCTGTTTGGCCACCTTGGGCAGGGCCATCAACTGTGCGGGGCGTGCGCATCCGCTAACAAACGTAAGTTTTGGTAGCGGGAGTTCAATAACTCCTCAAGCCGTATCTACGTACTGGTCGTCCTCCACTCCGGAGGTGCTGGATGAGCGACCGCGCGCTTCCATCCTCAAGAGTGGAGAGGGAGGTAGGCCATCTTCTGGGCCTTCGACAAATCGCTGTCGTGGCTACGACCAGGGACTCAAACATATTTTTATATGCCCCACTCCTCCATCCTACCCCCAAAGTGGGACAGCTGAAGGGTGGGGAGCCGACCAGTAACCGCTGGTCCTTCCTGTCTAACAGGTGTGCGAGGGGCTGGTCCGCCAGCCTGTCTCGCCCTTATTGCGGTCACCGCCTCCGCGATATCATCGTGCAGACTCCGGATCTGGTCCATGTCCGCCATGTGACCTGCGTAGGCCTCCGGGGTAAGATCGGCTTCGGTAAGCGCCGCCATGGCCGCTTCCGCGCTAATCAATCGTGAGTGGAGGTGATCCGCTCTTAGCAGTATGGCGCCCTCCCTGTCCTTCCGGGACAGGAGTCCTCCGGCCGTCACAAAACCATCTCAATTCGATTTGGCGAGTGTCGCCCTAGCATTGGAGGCCTTTATGCCATCGCGTCAAGTCACAAACAAAAAATAACAAAAGGTAAATAAAAACACAACAAAATCAAGCAACTACACGAAAGAACCGGCGGTAGGTATGAGAATGGCACAAACTCCGGAAACGCACGAGTACAAAACCTGCAAAGAAATACAAAAAAAGGTTACAAATATTCTTATACAAACAAACTAAGAAAAATCTAATAATTTTTACAAACAATTAATTATTTTTTACAAACGAACAAATAGAGGGGTAGATAAACTACGCTTTCTGCTACCAGAAAATGTTGCAGAGTAACTACGCTCTGCTGCCAGAAAATGTGGCAGAGAGAATCCGGACAAACGAAGCGGCGGGAAGAATTCTGTACCGGAACTTCACCGGGAAAAAACCACCGGTAAAAATAAGTACCGGGAAAAAATCTCCACGCGGCACCACGTTTGCCCGACTAAAACCTAGCTAACTTAACGCAGTCTGCTACCACCGTAGCTTATGAAGGGAGCTACCGGGCCCTATATGATAACCTAACCTATAAATTAACTACAATTGAACACTTACCAAATTAAATCTTCTTTCTCTTCGGATCCAAACTTGAGTGTCTTCGGGAAGGGGGAATTCCTAATCACCCTACCTAACCCTTGAGATCTCAATTCCCCAGGACAAATAAATAGATTTCTTCCCGTAGTTTCACTCGGGAACAGCCAGATGTGAACAGCCAGCCACGTTTCACCTCTCACAAGAAAAAGTCACAATAACAGAGTTTTTCACAAACACAAAATTCACAATTATCACTCAAACTAAACAACAAGCAAAAGACGCGAGACCGCTCCGCGTATTAAAATCAAACCGATATCGCCCTGGACAATGCAATGGCGGACTACACACGCTGCATTCCACGCTAGCAGTGTGAGAACCCCAAAACGCCTGGCGGCGATAACAGGAAACGCCTGCGTTTAGTTTCACCCATTATATTACAAACACCGAGCAAGTAGCCAATCCGGCTCCGACGTCGTCTCAGCGACTACAGCATGTACACGGAGCCCAGTCAAACTCAAAGAAGTAACATCTGTCTGACAGACAGGCCAAGATGTTTCTGATCCCATCAGCCACTCTGGACCCCACCAGAGCGGGTGTGACACCAATTCTGGTGCCGTACAACCTCGGGAAGCACAGTCCGCTGGGTTAAGCTCTCCCGGCACATGTCTCCATGTTATATCAATTCCAATATTTTGAATTTGGGAAACCCTGTTTCCAACAAAAACCTCCAAGGTATGTGGGGCCGCGCGCAACCATGCAAGCGCGACCTGGCTATCCGACCAGGCGAAGATGTCCCGTATCTCGACCGTGGCCGCCAGCTCACAGGCAACGTGATGCAACAATTTAGAGAGAAGGTGAGCTCCACTCAACTCAAGCTTGGGAATAGTCAGCCTAGTCCTGATGGGGGCAACCTTGCTCTTCCCTAACAAAAGCGAGACATTGACCCGGCCATCGGCGTCAACTGTCCGCATATAGACTGACGCGGCGTAGCCTCGCTCCGACGCGTCACAAAAGCCATGCAGGCTGGCTCGATATTTCCCGGGGGGCAATATTCGACGAGGCAAGGCAATCCGATTGACTTCCTTAATCGATGAAAACAACTCGAGCCAATCATCCAATGGAGAGCCAAACAGCGGCTGGTCCCACGAGACGCCCAAAGTCCAAAGTCTCTGAAGAAGACACTTTGCAGAGAATATCACTGGACTGATCCAACCGCTTGGATCAAACATACGGGCTATTACGGACAACACCGTTCTCTTAGTCCAGACCTTTGGTATTTCCAAGTCCACTTGGAATGTAAAAATATCGGTTAGCGGCTGGTACTGCATGCCCAGCACCGCTATCCTGTTGGGATCATCCACATCCTCAAACAGGTGAGGGTTCTGTTGGTGATCCTCCGGGATCCCTTCTAGAACTTTAGGCTCATTAGACAACCACTTACGTAGCTCGTAGCCACCTGTCTTCAATATTTCAATCAATTCATCCCGCAGTAGGAGGGCCTCCTCAATACTTTGGGCTCCGGTGCACACGTCATCAACATACAAGTCACGTGACAGCACGGAAGCCCCACGGGGAAAGCGGATCCGTTCCCGCTCTGCCAATTCAAGCAATGATCTGATGGCGATATAGGGACTAGATTTCAAACCATACGTGTTTGTGTTGAGTTCATATACCGTCACAGGATCCTCAGGGCGCTCACGCCAGAGTATCAACTGGAATCGCCTGTCCTCAGGATGTATGACTGTCTGGCGGAACATCATCCGGATGTCCGCACCAAAAACCACTTGATGTCTTCTAAAGTTCAAGATGATGTCAATTATGTCCCTATGCAATTTTGGGACCTGAATGCAAACATAGATTCAACGAAACTCCGTTCGAAGTGGGTGCGGACCCATCAAAGACAGTCCGCAACTTGCCCGTTGAGGCCTTCACCACCGCGTGGTGGGGCAAAAAATAATGCTCAGTTGAGCTCCAATCAACTCGAGCCGGAGACATGTGACCCAAATCCTCGTACTCGCGCATAAATTCAATATATTTATCGCGAAGTACGTGGTCACGCTGCATACGTCGCTCCATGGACAGCAGTCGTTTCTCCGCAAGCGCCCTACTTTGCCCTAGGCTAGGACGAGAGGCAACAAAAGGTAACCTAGTTACAAACCGACCGAGGGCAACCTCTCCGTGGTCGATCGAAAAAGGGCTTCGCACTCAGCGTGTTCCGGATCCATCCTGGAACTCATAGGTGGCTCCTCCACCTCCCAAAACCTTTGCATGGTCTTGGCCAAGGACGCAGATGCGACAACCGGTGGCTCCTCCGCGGTGCCATTATCAAACACAGGGCCCATCAGGGCAAAACCAAAAATCGTAGACACTGCCATCAGTGAAGACGAACCCAGAGCCTTCTGTGTACCCAACAAAATCCAACCCAATACGTCCGAGCCCAGGAGCAAGTCCACTGGGCCGGGATGAAAGACAAAGGGGTCGGCCAAATCCAGACCCGAAACCAAAGACAACACACCCGGCGGTATGTCTGTCGAGGGGTGCCAACCCGCAATGGTATCCATTACCATAGCCGAAGTCGTGATCCTCATTGTGGAGGACTTCAGCGAAGAAAAGGTGACAAGTGTCTGGCCCGTCAGACACTTCACTTGTACCTACCAACTCCAAGAAGTGGCACAGGCGAGTCTTCCACGACTAAACCTAACTGGCGTGCCACTCGAGTGGTAACCAAACTGCTTTGAGCCCTGAGTCCAACAGAGCTCTCAAATTAATGGCTTCCCCCACGACCCCATACGCGGACCACCGCGGTAGGGAGCAGAACCGTCCGCGGCTCTGTCCCAGCAAGGGAGCAAGCTAGTTACGGGCTCCCCACTCTCTCCAAACCAGGGGCGCGCCACTGACCCGGATAATATGGCGGGCGAGTGCACATCCCCATCTGAGGGGGCATAACCCGCGGCCCGGCCATACCTATGGTACGGCGGGTGGTACTCCAGCCGTGGGTACTCGTGCAGCGGCGGAGAAAACCGCTGCGGCTGCATGTGTTGGGTATTGGTAACCCGCGTGGAGGGGGGGGTCCCCACTCTCACGTCCGATCTAGGGCCCCCGCCCATGGGGGCCCTATCCGGGCCTGGCCAGCTACATACTGGACATGACCTTGGGGCGCGTGGTCCCGGTCCGCCAAGACCCGCGCAGGTACGCGACCCCCCTCCCGAGGGGGGGTGCGACGAGCGAAGCCGCGTCCTCCGTCCGATGGTGGAGGGCTTCGCGCAGGAGCGCCCCCGCCCATAGGGGACCCCTGCCTCAACAACCGGGGGCCATCCCCGTTCCGGTTCATGCAGAGCATCACGTGGTGCAGCCCACGGCATGCACTGCATGGTATGGCCCTGGGACAGTCACGTGCATAGTGACTGCCCAAACAGTAAAAGCATAGTTCATGCCGCTTTGCCATGCGGCGCCGATCTTGTACTGGCAGCCTCTGCCAGTCCCTGCATTGCAGCAGGCTGTGGCCCATCCGGCCACATTGCAGGCAGTCCGCGTCCCCGCGACTGCTGCCGTGTGTGCAACCCGCACACCAGCTCCACGCGGTGGCGGTTGCCGTCCCTGTTGGGGCTTCCCTCGCCATGAGGGTTCCAAGGGCCTACGTTCAGGCGCTCTGGATGGCGCTGAGTCCGTCATGGTATTCTCAGCAGCCCGTGCCTCAAACTCCAAAAACTTCACCAAGTCAGTGAATGTTGGTAGGGTGGTGCTATCCCGTTCCGCATTCTCGCGCTCAAATCGCGAGCGGATGTCATTGGGTAATTTGCCCAATACAATGTGCACCAGCAAAAAGGACCATTGGTCCACCGGCAGCCCCAGTGTGCGGAGCGCGTTACAGGCCACTGTAACGGGCGTGAGCAACTGCAGGCGCAACTGTGCCCTGTTGGCCACCTTGGGCAGGGCCATCAACTGTGCGGCGTGCGCATCCGCTAACAAACGTAAGTTTTGGTAGCGGGAGTTCAATAACTCCCAAACCGTATCGTACTGGTCGTCCTCCACCTGGAGGTGCTGGATGAGCGACCGCGCTTCATCCTCAAGAGTGGAGAGGAGGTAGGCCATCTTCTGGGCCTTCGACAAATCCTGTCGTGCTACGACCAGGGACTCAAACATATTTTTATATGCTACCCACTCCTCCATCCTACCCCCAAAGTGGGACAGCTGAAGGGTGGGGAGCCGACCAGTAACCGCTGGTCCTTCCTGTCTAACAGGTGTGCGAGGGCTGGTCCGCCAGCCTGTCTCGCCCTTATTGCGGTCACCGCCTCCGCGATATCATCGTGCAGACTCAGGATCTGGTCCATGTCCGCCATGTGACCTGCGTAGGCCTCCGGGGTAAGATCGGCTTCGGTAAGCGCCGCCATGGCCGCTTCCGCGCTAATCAATCGTGAGTGGAGGTGATCCGCTCTTAGCAGTATGGCGCCCTCCCTGTCCTTCCGGGACAGGAGTCCTCCGGCCGTCACAAACCATCTCAATTCGTTGGCGAGTGTCGCCCTAGCATTGGAGGCCTTCGCCATCGCGTCAAGTCACAAACAAAAAATAACAAAAGGTAAATAAAAAACAACAAAATCAAGCAACTACACGAAGAACCGCGGTAGGTATGAGAATGGCACAAACCCGGAACGCACGGTACAAACCGCAAACAAATACAAAAAAGGTTACAAATATTCTTATACAAACAAACTAAGAAAAATCTAATAATTTTTACAAACAATTAATTATTTTTTTACAAACGAACAAATAGAGGGTAGATAAACTACGCTCTGCTACCAGAAAATGTGCAGAGCAACTACGCTCTCTGCTGCCAGAAAAATGTGCGCAGAGCGAATCCGGACAAACGAAGCGGCGGGAAGAATTCTGTACCGGAACTTTACCGGGAAAAAATCTACCGGTAAAATTAAGTACCGGGAAAAAATCTCCACGCGACACCACGCTTGTCCGACTAGAATCTAACTTAAGCTATACGCAGTCTGCTACCACCGTAGCTTATGAAGGGAGCTACAGGGCCCTATATGATAACCTAACCTATAAATTAACTAGAATTGAACACTTACCAAACTAAATCTTCTTTCTCTTCGGATCCAAACTTGAGTGTCTTCGGGAAGGGGGAATTCCTAATTACCCTACCTAACCCTTGAGATCTCAATTCCCCATAACAACTAAATAGATTTCTTCCCGTAGTTTCACTCGGGAACAGCCAGATGTGAACAGCCAGCCACGTTTCACCTCTCACAAGAAAAAGTCACAATAACAGAGTTTTTCACAAACACAAATTCAATAGTGATTTAACAAACAGGAAATTCACAATTATCACTCAAACTAAACAACAAGCAAAGACGCGAGACCGCTCCGCGTATTAAAATCAAACCGATATCGCCCTGGACAATGCAATGGCGGACACCACACGCGACGCCATCCACGCTAGCAGTTTCATGCGGCGCGGCCTCCCCGCGCGATGTCCAAACAATACTGAATTCAAAATGGTCGCTCGCGACTGCCGACGCCGGCCGAGCGGGCGACGACGCTACTAATATGAAACTACCGCACGCGCTAGAATATTACGGCGGCGAACGGACAAAACAACATAGATTTTATTACAAACAGTAGCACGCGGAACGAGCTGCCCTACTAGTAAGTAGGGCAGCTCGTAGAGGAGGAGTTGGTTAGCAGTTATGTCTTTGTAACCCACACAAATGAGATTTCATTTTTGAAATAAGCAGATCTTCGGTAGAGTCGCCGATATTATTCAAACCTCTTGCAGACGTCTTGGGGTTTGGGGCGATTGGCACCACGAAGGATTGGCCCCACGATATGAATGGTCTAAGGACTCTGGAACCACGTCACATTCTTGTGATTTGAGTTGCCCAATTCACGATGTGAATACTATTCATGAATTACCTGATTGGAACCACTGGGCCGTGGTTCCAATCGCCCAATTCAAAAAGAGTCCTAACCATTTACATCGTAATGCCCTTAATCACACCAAACCCTTCAGACACTATAGCAGTCACCGAAGCAAAAGAGATGCTTGAAACAACAACATATAATGATGCTATTTCCAGGAGTTGTCCGGAGGAAACTATTAACTACAGTCAGAAACAAGCCCTACCTGAGCACGGGATAAGGCGTCAGGAACAACATTAAGAACGCCCTTCTTATGCTCAATTTCACCCACCACTGGAGGAACCGAATCTAACAAATTATTTGTCTGATATAATCTCGAAATTCCCACGGGTCCTTGTGAAGCCCCGAAGCTAGTCTAAAACAAATGCTAAAGAAAGTTGTATTGTTTATCCACAGATAGAAGAGATCTTGCAAACTCTCGGCCTATGGGACCACCGGGACACGAGATCGGAATGCCTCTCAGGAGGGCAGTCCAAGCGGCTGTCCGTAGCCTTGGAGCTTGTCAACAACCCACCCATCATTTTCCTAGATGAACCTACTACGTAAGTACTTTTTTGTTATTTAAAAGTCTACACAGAAGCGTACTTTCTGATACTATTAGCTTATTATTTTTTTTTATAACATAGCGCGGCAAACGAGCAAGCGGGTCACCTGATGGTAAGCGATTACCGCTGCCCATGGACAACAGCAACATCGGGGGTATTACAAGATTGTTACAGTATTATATTGAATGAACAACAAAGTCGAAAAAAGACATAATCACTTCTATTCTATCTCCTGTTTTTTCATCTTGCAGTTAAGTTTACAGAAAAACTAGTCATATAGTAGTCGTTTATCGAAGTTGTTGGATGGACGGTCTCAAAATAAATTTTGTTCTTACCACCAAAAAACAGTTAATATCACTATAACCAAGCATAATCCTACGCAGCTGCAAAGAAGCCAGGATTGTCTAAGAGTAATTGTTATAATTAATTTCGCGCGGCCTTCTCCAAACCATATAAAAATTAAGACGCGCCGCACTGGGAAAAATAAACATAGATACGCCCACCATTCAGTTGGCGTGGCCTCTCTACTCTTGGCCCTGTCTATCCTGCAAGGGATAAAGACGTCATCTAGCTTCATCTGGCGTTGTGTATTAAGTACGTTGTATTTTATTCGGATGAAAATGGAATGCCTGGCAATCTGAGCCACAAATTTCCGGACAAGCTACTCCAATGGCCTCATTAGTAATGGCAGTGATTCAATGGCTTTGCTCCCTTTGAAATTTCGGCATAATAACTACCTTATGTTTCAGTTAATGATATTTTACATAAGTGCTAAATTTCATTTAAATCCGTAAACTAAATTTTAATTGAGTGTTGACTAATTACACATTACATTTTTTGCATTTAAATTTGGACTATTAGATCTCTCTATCCCCGGGTCGTTCTATCCCCGGATCCCCGGGTCTTTTTGTTTCCTTGCGCGGCGTCTTTATTTTTCCTCTGACCCGTCTGTTCGGTAATACAATTGTGGCTGCCGGGGTTAAGTGGCATAAGGATAATTAAGATATTGTTTTTATAGCACCGAATGTATCAATTTGCCGATTCCCATTTCTTTTTCACGTCATACATCCTCTTGTATTATTGCGGGAAAGTGTTATATATTTTTCTTTCCAGACAAAAAGACATTATCCAACAATTTTATGAGTAAATGAGCTGCGCTTTTTTGCTCCCGTTGGATGCAAGAAAGCCTACAGTCTTCCTCATGAGTTTAGCAATAATACTCGAAAAGAAATTTTCAAATCCCACTGATAGTTTTAGAGATTAACACGTTCAAACAAACTAATTATTTAAAGATAAAAAACACGACTGACAACTTACATAGCTTATCTCACTCGGAGGAAGGCAAGGAATCTAACAATACCTCTCACATCAAAATATGTTAAGCCGTTCATTGTGTATTTATGGTGGAATAAAGAAATCTATATATATATATACATATAACTCAAAGGTGACTGACTGATTGACTGACTGACTGATTGACATAGTGATCTATCAACGCACAGCCCAAACCACTGGACGGATCGGGCTGAAATTTGGCATGCAGGTAGATGTTATGACGTAGTCATTCGCTAAGAAAGAATTAACGCGAGCGAAGCCGCGGGCGCCAGCTAGTTTACATATATACTTACATACATGAACCCTGAAAACATAACACTCCTCTTTTTGGTCAATCGAGTAAAAAGCAAACTCTTCAGCGTCATTATAATAATATAGATAGAGTACATAGATTTATCGTTCCGTCAAATGTTAAATCCACCTCTCCAATTAACGACTACAGTTTCGTCGGTAACTAAATAAGCCCAAATCAGCCTCTATTGAAACAGCTAAACAAAACACACAATGAATCGTAATTGCCTTAATCACCAACCCTGCTAAGGCTTTATAGATCGTAAAAGGGGCTCGTGTTTAGAAAATTGAAACATGTTACAGGAATCAAAGTGTAAAAAGCAATTTCAGTGAAAGTGTTTTGAACATGTTCTAAAGAGTGAAGGAAGGATTTTTTCTCTGCATATATGGTTTACTAGCATGAGCCCGGGAGTTTGTTCCTGTGGGAATATCGGGAAATCCTTTCTTAGTGCTCCCCTACACTTCCTAAGGAACCTACATGCCAAATTTCAGCTTCCTACGCCCGTAGTTTTGGCTGTGCGTTGTCTATCAGCCACTCAGAGCCATCTGGCACATGCATTGTTAGCCTATTTTTAGATCTGAATTTGTTAATGTTAAATTGGCAAATATTTTTGTGTTTTTTTGGTCCTAATGAAGCATTTCCTGCCCAGATTTATGAATACAGAGGCACGAAAAGTATTATTCAAATCAATATACATCGGTTTAATATCGAGAATATCCTATTTAACTTATTTCGTAGTTATTGTTTCGTAGAGACTACAAGTATAGGTACACAATAATCTGATGCTGACAGGGTACTATGAACTTTGATGAGGGTTTCCAAAATTATTAATTCCTGGAAATCAGCACGCTCCGGTAATGTACTTACGTATGAATGTATCGCAGGTGATAAACAGTAGAAGTAATTGAACGAACGATAGATGGTATCAAGTTGTAATATACTTACAAAATAAACTTTCGCCCACGACTTCGTCTGCGAATTATAGGAAGAAGAGCAATATCGTTGTCAAAATTAGATACCTTTAAAAAAACCACGCTACAAATAAAATAGATTCGCGCTACTGAATGACTAAGTATGAAATGTCGATGTACGTTAGTTCTAAAGTATCCAATGTGGTCCAGTATGCGAGCACGATGTACGTTAGTTCTAAAGTATCCTCTTCATTACGTGATGATTCCAGTGCTAAAGTTTATGATAGCGAAGTATGAAATGCCGATATGGTAGTTCTAAAGTACTCAGATGTCACAGTATGCGTGCGTACGATTGCCGTGTGTAAAGCACCAATGAGAACAAAAAAATAGAACACCACATGCAAGCAAAACCAAACAAATAATTAATAGCAGGGATATACAGAGCCAAGGAGGATGGGTGGGAAGGGAGTATTGTTGCACAAACATATCACTTAAGATACATAAAGATAAAACCATAAACACTACCTTTTGGGTATTTGGTAATGATGATTTATGGCAACATGCAAGACACCATATTGTTAGTAATTTGACAATGATGCTTTTTAGCAACATACAGGTTAGAAGGCTTATTATGACTTGGTTACCTAATTTTTACGACATTTTACTTGTATCTGTTAGTATGTTTATATATGTATAAAATAAATGCAAAACACCATCATTAAATAATAGGTACCCCAAATCTTCATTACCGTAAATCGAAAATAGTGTTCCTAGTGACGTACCCAATCAATAATTAAATCAGATTCGATGGATTTCGCAAATTATATTAATTTAAGGCTGTATATTTTTCTAAAGTGGACGTTGTAAAAAGGTTGCATAATCAAATTAAGGGTTAATGTAAATAAATATTTTTGTGTTGTCTAATGAAATTTCCTGCCCAGAAGTGAAAACGGCATCGAAATCCGTATCGTGGTTTAGGAGTTGTCTTCGGGGGCCTCATCGTAAAATTAAAAGTATTATTCAAATCAATATACATCGGTTTTAATATGAGAATATATTTATTATTTCGTAGTTATTGTTTCGTAGAGACTACAAGCTATAGGTACACAATAATCTGATGCTGACAGGAGTACTATGAACTTTGATTTTCCAAAATTATTAATTCCTGGAAATCAGCACGCTCCGTAATGTACTTACGTTGAACAATAAACAGGAAGTAATGAACGAACGAAGAGTATCAAGTTTAATATACTTACAAAATAAAGTCTGCGAATTTAAGAAGAGGCAATTGTAACTTAGATACCTTTAAAAGAAACCACCTACAAATAAAATAGATTCCGCTACTGAATGACTAAGTATGAAATGTCGATGTACGTTAGTTCAAAAGTATCCAATGTCGAAGTATGCGAGCACGATGTACGTTAGTTCTAAAGTATCCTAGTACTACGTACTCGGTCGCTAAAGTTTATGATAGCGAAGTATGAAATGCCGATATGGTAGTTCTAAAGTACTCAATGTCACAGTATGCGTGCGTACGATTGCCGTGTGTAAATGCCCAATGAGATAGAAAACATCTTAACAATTAGGTACCCCAAATCTTGAAAATTAAATCAAATTGGTTGCCCAGATATAAAGTCTTATGATACAGTTTCAATCGGAGAACCGTCACAAATCAATGAGTAATTGGATAATATCGTAGACAACTTCAGATTCAATCGACCGAGGTAATCTCCATTGGTTACCGAGCCCGATACAAATCCGTACTCCTTTGTTCTTCTTCTTATCAAAATCCAATGTTGGTTACATTAAATCAGATGTAGAATAATGTAAATTATTAGTTGTCTAATACACATACACTAAGAAAATGCCATATCTGAATTAGGAAATAGTAAATGATAACGCGTTGCCGCGTTGTAGTAATAGTTTATATGTATAGTACTCGCATAGGTACTTTAGAACTAACGTACATCGGCATTTCATACTTAGACATTAAGTAGCGAAGTTTATTTAGTAGTACCAAATCCTAATCCTAACTAATATTATAAATGCGAAAGTGAGTTTGTTTGTTTATTACATCTTCACGCTTTATCTACTAAATAAATCTTCCTGAAATTTCGCATACACATAGCTGGAAGTACGGAGAAGGACATGGGCTACCTTTCATCCCGGGAAAAAGCACAGTTCCCGTGGGAAATTCACGCGAGCGAAGCCGCGGGCAAAAGCTAGTACTATATAACTAGAGAGTTTATGTATTTGGTAGTACCTAATGGAAATGTCAAAATTCCCGCGCTTTTTAGCTTTAATCAATCAATACGTTTTTATTTCACAGCACATTTTCATTTATGTTTCATGGTTAGCTGGGACTAAGAGAGAATGCTGTTAGCATTAAGATTCGTCATTTGTCAATAGGAATTATTTTTACTTGGATAAATAAAGCGTAATAAATAAATATGACTTCGTTAACGCACATTTAGGTAAGTGCTTAGGGTACATAGATATGTAGTAAAATTGAATAATTGTGTTGAAAAGTAACAATAAAACCAAATTGCGACCCAACCCGCAGGCCAAGCATGGCCACATGGTCAGCCATTTTGGCAAATTCTCTATGATTTTTTGAACACCAGCCAAATTTTTTCAGCAGGTTCGGTTCAAAACATTTAAAGAGCACCTTCTCATAGAATTAAAAATATCGCCATTCCATACAAATCGAGCAGTTTAAACTTTAATGAAAGTTTGAAATCATTATTTTTAATATACTTTTACTGTTGAGCTTCTTGTACTAAACAACACTAAACAAACACCTGTGTGTTTGTTTAGTGTTGTTTAATACAATATTAACAGCATAGGTCTGTACCTATGCTGTTAATATTTAGCTCATCACATAATTTCGTCGTATTAAATCTTGCAAAAATGAGTAAAAATTGATTTCTCGCTGGAACCAAGAGGATTATCTGAATAAGAGGTTCCCTCTCAGTATCTTCAATTGAATTTCAGCCATATCTTTTCTCTTTACAATAATAAAAAAAGGATAGGAACAAAAGCCGGCAATCCATAGGGAATACACCACCCACTTTGAAAGTTGGCGAGCCAAAGAGCTCTCGCTTCCATTAAAATTGGATAACAAACATTAATCCCAAACGACATTGTGGGTTAAAGGATTAATTATATTAATTCTAACATTTTAACATATATATTCCATTAAATAGCCCTTTATAGTAGTTGTGAGAAATATCAAAAGTAGACATTCATTGAAATTTAGTGTTACTAAGAAACAAAATACAAATATTAAAAGTGATTTTACATTAATCCCAACCGACATTGTGGATTAAAGGATTAATTATATTAATTTTAACATTTCAGCATTTATATTTCATTAAATAGCCTAATAGTAGTAGTAATTGTAAAAAACAAATATTATTAATTGAAAATTAGTGTTACTAAGATACAAAATACAAATAGGTGTTAAAAGTGAATAAAAATTAAAATAATGAAACTAAAAGAGTGGATTTTAAGAACACTTTATTCAATAAATTTAATCATATGGCAATATTACAGGTAGCTATTACAATGTAATTTAAAATAATTAAAGTTTTTAAACGCTTTATTTATAAACTAAATTAAATAAAGTACGAGTCTTACCTTGTCTATTTCACTGAGCTCTCCCTTCGCAACATTTTAATATGAAATTTCCTTGAAGAAAATTGCCACACTAAACGCGAGCTACTAAGCACGGGAAATAGAGCATGTTGGTATTTAATTTACTTTGTTAGAGCTGAAATTCACAGACGGTGACGTCATTGTTATATTGTATTAATATTCTTGAAATTAAATTCCTATTTCATTGCTTGAAAGACTTCTATCCTTTTAGACATAATTAGGTCTACGCTCAATAGCGTCAACTGATGAAAGCCCTTCAGGTATTCTAATGCCCTCGTGTCGTGTCGCCATTCTAGTGTCTAGATCTACAGAATCAAAATGAGATTTTTTGAAGTTTCTTCTCAGTATTGGTTGATCCGAAATGCTTGGACTTGAGAAATATAATAAGAAGTACCTATTTCAATAAATTACTATTAAAATGCCTGTCAAAGTCTTCCGTCTTTTTAGGGTTCCGAAGTAAACAAGGAACCCTTATAGTTTCGTCATGTCTGTGCGTCCGTCCGTCCGTCCGTCCGTCTGTCTGCGGCTAATCTCAGAGACTACTAGTACTAGAAAACTGTAATTTGGTAGAGATATACATATTTATTACGCGGAGCGAACTGTAGAATAAAATTAGGAAAAATATTTTTTTTCACCTACACCTAAAGTGGGGATGATTTTTTTTCTCTCGATTATACCATCGTGTGGGATATCATTTGATAGGTCTTTTAAAAATATTATGAGTGTCTGAAGAACATTTTTTGATTTAGGGATCCGTGTGCGAAATATTTAACTTTAAAGTGATAAATTTTGTTAGAGTCAAGTGTCCCCTCCCCCCCTCGAACAGGAAAATGGTGGAGGGTGGATACATGAAACAAATTATAATAACTAGCAAATATAATGAATTTAAAAGGAAAATTATCACGGCTATGTAGACTTTACACGTTAATGAGTAATAGACGATAAACTTACAAAATTGATTTTAGTATGAAAAAAAATTCGTAGGCACAATTTTCATTCTATATGATGGTATATACTCAGGTTATTTTCATTAGTTATATAAAAGTGGAAGTAAATATAAGTTCATGTGTCCGCATTTCTACAGGATAGGTACCTTCGGAACCCTACATTGTTCGTTGCCCGACACGCACTTGACCAATTATTTACAATATTTAACAGGTAAAAAGCCAGCAACAATGCATAGGTAGTAAATTGACCACAAAAACACTACTATGGATTAAGTACTACGTACTAAATTCACCACAAAATTTAAAAGATTTATTTATAGACCCTTATCTCTGGACTTCTTTATTAACTTATCTTTATTTTATTAACTCCACAATACCTTCTATTCACATCAGAACACTTTCATATCGTCCCTTACGTACTTAATGCATCCATTACCACTGAAACAATTTAAAACCCGAACAGTCCCAAATTTTGTCCATGTTTGGTGCAATGTAATAAAGAGTTTTTTCTTCCAACTACGCTGTAATTTTGCCATTAATAACCTAAATAGTATGCACAAAACAGCAATTTATTGCTCCATAGCAAAACTGCGCAGTAAAGTATGTATGAAAATCCATTGTTGCACTGTTTTTACTTGAAAACAGTGCAGAAAAGTAGTATGAAAATCCATTACTGCATTGTTTTTGTCCTAAGGCCGCATATCCCAAGCGACTGACCAATCGCAGGCCTTAATTCTGCAGTCATGACCAACTAGATTTGTATCAGCCAATCAGACTTATTTTTATTCCCGTGAACAAAGGCTGATTAAATATAAACTAAAAAATGTGCGACCATTGCCGAAAAAAGAAAAATTGACGCGAATTAAGGACCTTAGGACCGGTAGTTGAAAGAAAAGCAGATTATGAATCTCGCAAAAGTGACTTTTAATTGCACTCGTGTTTTTAAAGCCTTTGCTACGCTCGGGCTTCTAACTTACACTCGATGCAATTAAAAGTCACTTTCTGCTCGATGCAACAATCTACTATTACTTACTTACCTACTTATTAACTAACAGTCCTTTATTTATAATTCCAGAGGTCTGGACGTAGTATCCATCAGACAGCTGGTGGTCCTCCTGCGGCTGCTGTCGCGTCAGGGCCGCACCATCGTGTGCACCATCCACCAGCCCTCCGCGTCTCTGTTCGCGCTCTTCGACAGAATGTATGTGCTGGCCCGGGGACTGTGTTGCTATCAGGTAAGGTCACCGTCTGTATAAGTAGCAGACAGCTGGTGGTCCTGTTACCTACAGACGGTGTGGTTCCCATAGACTGGATACTCTTACGTGCTGGCATTCGGCCTGTAATGCTTTCAGCCTGACATCATCACAGGCCGCATGTCAGTGCCAGGTGAAATCTTTATTTAGTGTCATATTTTAAAATTTAATGATAGGCACACGCCGAAAAACTAAATAAAAATTAAATATTCCGAAATAAATTATAAATTTTGTAAATGAAATTAAAATATTTGCTACTGTAATGAGATGACATTATCATACCTAGGTAGGTACGTACATTACCTCTCTTGCATTGAAGTCACGAAATAAGTTCCAAAATTTTAATTAACTTTTCCCAGTCGAACCTTAACATGTTCTAAGTTAATTCAACTTCGCTTGCACACGAAGTTATATCGCGAAAATTAAATTGAGTAAGTTACATACTTGAAACCTCGAGTCATACAGTATCTGTCATCACTTGCAGAATAATATTAGCAAAGACTTCGCTCCTAAAGTTTGCTCAGTTTATTTCATGTCTAGAAACTAAAAGTAGAAATCTCTTGATTAGTTTGATAACTTATTGATGTAGTTAATTATCTAACGTCGAAGGATTTTTTAAATTAAAAAATCACGATAACATATATCGCTGGTGTATCAAGAACTGCTGTTCAAAAACTTCAAAAAAGACGATTTAAAAATAGTACATTACAGCAGAGGCCGGGAAGTCAGAATTTGCTGCAAATTCTAGTTCCCGCCGAGGCATGTATAGTGCTTTTCTTAATAAATGTGAGGAAACAAAGAAATAAAAAATTAATATAAAAGTAATATGAATAACTCGGGCGGTATTCCTGGACACGGCCCGCATTGTGAGGAGATTTCTTTCGATGATCTTTCTTTCTTTTGATTCGATGGAGAGGATTTTTGTAATACTATAAATTTAAAAATGTACAAAAAGAGATGCAAATAAATAAATGAACAAAAAAAAATAATAAATAATGTCGTTAATACCTATTTGTTATATTCGGATATTTTTAAATATGTATTTAATTGTCAATTAGTGACAAGGAAACATAGCCCATATAGCCCAGTAATATTTTACGCAAAAAATGTAGCATAGATTTTATTTTTTTCTCTCACTACGAAAAAGCATTAATATCACAGACTTTTTTTTATTTTATTTTTTTCTCTTAATAATAATTTTACTCTTAATATAAAAAAAAATTCTGTGATTAATATGCTCGAAGAATGCATTTTTTTATGACGGTAGCAAAATTGGCTGTTTGACAAGTTACATAATTAATGTGACATTGACAGATGACAGATGAATTGAAAAGTTTTGAACAGCGGCCAGGAATGTATGTTCATACAAATTTCCCGGCCTAAGGCCAGGAAGTAATGTATGAGCCAGGAATAACAAACTTCCTGTCAATTTTTTACTACAATAATGTCTACATTTCCGAGCATTTTTTGAAAAAGTACTTTTTCGTTTTTCTTTTTAATTCGATGACCGTAATCAGATCCCGTGATTGGTTTGGCGGAAAATCGCTATAAATATTTATGATCAGCTGTACTTACCGCCGAATATCAGAGGAGTGTATCGGAAGTTCCGGTACGTGCCGAAACCGATAAAATCCAAATATTGCCAGCGCCATGATGTTTTTTCCAATTAAATATAAAATACGCTTCGTGGAAATAATTCGCTCGCGGTGCCCGACTGTTCTGCCTTTATTTTAACTGTTTGCGAACATGAATTCAATGCATATCCGTTTTATTTAATGCCCGCTCAATCTCTTGTTTTCATCGTTGTAATTGAAATCGTTAAAGGTTTTTGTCCACTAGACTTTATTTTGTTTCGTAATATCTGTAGCTATGGAAATTTTAGGATTACACGGATAGTCTGTAGAGTCTTACAGAAAGATTTTTCAAATCAGAATGATATGAATGAATGAATGAATTATACTTTATTTGCTTTGAAAAGGGTATACATGGGTGGTTTTACAAAATATTTATCTCCTCTTCAGCCATTGTCAATAGCATGCAAATGTTGTTACAAAATATACAAAAATACAAATATTCGCACAAAATATACAAGAATACAATCGCTATTTCAAGTATAATTGGTTGAAGCTAAAAAACTCTTGCAATGTGTAGAAGTTATGTTCATTAAGCCAGTCAGTCAAATGTTTTTTAAATAATTTAATTGTCATATTTTTAAATTCTTTTGGAATTTGATTATAAATTTTAATACACATACAGTAGCAGTTTTTTTGAAATCGTTCGCTTTTGGTACCGCTTCAATTACTAATTTGTCACCAATATTTAATGTCCGCGTTAATTTATTAAAATTAATAAAAAATGTTTTGTTAATATTAATTTGCAAATTATTACTTAAGACCAGGTCCTAGCTCAACTTCAAAACGATTAACGAGCACACAACCAAAGACACCTTAGACACACATAGACATAGTGGGCGGATCCCGCGAAACTCATTAACCAATTAGAATAGTCCACGCGTACACCTGCACCGGCACACCGGTACAGCGTATGCATAACGCAGAGATGAGATCGTTGATGGCTCCAGTATACTTGCTACCTGCAGTATACTTTGGGGTGCAATGGGTGAAAATAATATCTATTTTGCTATACACAACTAATAAATTTTTAAAATCCCATCCGAACTATTTTTTTAAAATATTTTACCAATAGGACATAAGCTACAATTTATGTATGTACCTCTCGAGCGAAGACAAGGCGGAGCGCTAGTAAGAAAAAAAATGGAAATTGAAAAAATAACACAAACATGTCAGCTAAACCGCGATTTTAGCGCCACCTAGTGTGCGCTGACGTCAACGCTTGCCACACTCGGTAACGGTGGCGAGGCGTGGTGAGCAGCGGAACGCGACGGTCGCAAGGAATGTGCTTGCTTATGCGCAACCCCAGATAGCTAATATCAAATTAATTGGGTAATTAAATTCAGATAAATATTTAAATAATAATATTATTTATTTATTTCACCTGTAGTTTACAAACATGTCACGACTATAAATCAAGACATAATAATCTAAATAAAAATAAACATTTTCAGAGTTTTTGGTTTTATTTCCCTGCATTTTATGCTATGAATTTTCATAAAGTACATATTGTATTGGATTTCATAAAGTGCCTATTGGGCTAAGTCGCAAACGGTCTCCAAGGTCTCTTACACAAAATTTCCCCCGTAAAAATCATATTTTGTGGAATGTCACTTATGCAAAATATATATATGAAGTAAATTTAAGTACCAACAAACATTATCACATTTAGGGTTTTTGTTTACTGTATGTAAATAAGTTACTTAAAAAAATTATGTTGTTCTTATAAAAATCTAAAGTCCCTAATGCGACATTTTGCGTTTTTTAGCCGCTATTTGGCGATATCCTAGTCCTAGTTTTCCTAATAAATAAAATAAATAAATAAATAAATAAATAAATAAATAAATAAATAAATATCGTAAGGGTTAAAAAACAACCCGTTTAAGATGGTTCATTTATTTTTATTTTTTATAAAATATACACAACAATTTTTATGGCTAGACTGTGCTAGGCTAGACTAGACAGTGCCTATACATATAAGCCATTGCTACACTATAGCTGGGGGGCGTTTAGGCGCATAATGTTAAAAGCGCAAAATGATTACTGGTCGCAAAATGGTATAAGAGCAAAATTTACTATTTTGCTCTTTTAAGCGTACAATGTTTGAAGAGCAAAGCAGTAAGAGCGTAGAATGGTAAATATTTCAGTGCTTTAGCTTTCAGCTGCCAGGACTATATAAATATCATATTGGTGAATTGTGACTCCCTAACAAGTAAAAGTAAGTAAATAGAAAAAAACGTGATCAATTTTTGAAAAAAAATTTTCAAAATTTAATTATCAACATAAGGTAAATGCACCTATTATAAACGCGGGCCCATTATGAACAGTTTTCGAAATTCCCTCGAAAAATAAGAAATCAGTAAATTATTTTTTTCGAACGGCTACACCATTCGGTAGTACCAACATTGTAGATGTAATTTAAACCATATTTGACATCTGTCAACCATTTTGTTTTCGGCCATAACAAATTTTTGCTAGCTCGGCGTGTTTCGGCATCAAAATCAGATTTTCTTATAAGGATTGCGATGCAAGTAAGTACATGTATTAGCTTTTTTTTATGACACTTGTAACTTTGTTGCTAAAAACATATAATTTATTGAATTACTGATAATAAAAGGTTTAATATACGTTTCAACCAAACACCTCATTAGAATTTTAACTTTTAAATTTAACGAAGTTCATAATTGGAAATTTTTTTAAGCCACGCCTAATATGGACAAAATGTCCATAAAGGGGTTGTTTTCGAAATTATTGTTTTAACATCTTATAGTTGTACATTCGTTTACCTCTATCGTTTTCTTTTTGAATCAGCTAAAAATTAAGACTCTTTCCGATTATGAACACTATGTCCATAATTGGATGTCCAAAATTGGTGACTTAAAATTTGTCAACAGACAAAATTGATTAATTTTTAATTCTGTGCCCAAATATTTATCAAATGTACATGAAGTGTATTTTTCATACATATTGTTTTTACATCATACACTTGTATACTCGTTTAACTATTTTTTTAAATATTAGTATAGTTATGTCCATAATTAGGTGTTCAAAATTGGTTCAATATTTTTCTAATAGATTTTTTTTTGTTTTACTGTAGAAATGGCGACTAGAAAAGCTTATACCAAAGAACAAATGGCCAATGCAATTGAAGAAGTAAGAAAAGGAGAAAAAATGTGGCTAAAAGGCAAAAAAAAAAAAATTTTTAAAACAGAATATCTGACTTATTACTTATTATTATATACTTATTATTTACTTATTTCTTTTAGAATTGAATTTTAATTGTTTTTATTTTCATTATAATTAACTTGATGAACCCTTAAGCACTCCTGGGTGATGAGGATTGGGTTGAACAATGTCCATAAATAGCTGTTCACATTTGGATACTGACCATAATCGGAGGATCATAACTGGATTTTCCTTGTCCATAAATGGAGTTTGGCAGAGGGTATTGTTTTTAAATTATTTTTTATTGAAGCTTGTTTAAAACTGATTTTATACATTAAATACTTATTAAGTATATCACTCTTTACTAACCTCCAAATCCCTGAGAACGTATATTGTTAAATGTATGAATTATAAAGGAAAAACGAAAAAAAGTTTCTTATACTGTCCATAATTGGTGCATTTACCTGTAAATGCACCTATTATAAACGCGGGCCCATTATGAACAGTTTTCGAAATTCCCTCGAAAAATAAGAAATCAGTAAATTATTTTTTTCGAACGGCTACACCATTCGGTAGTACCAACATTGTAGATGTAATTTAAACCATATTTGACATCTGTCAACCATTTTGTTTTCGGCCATAACAAATTTTTGCTAGCTCGGCGTGTTTCGGCATCAAAATCAGATTTTCTTATAAGGATTGCGATGCAAGTAAGTACATGTATTAGCTTTTTTTTATGACACTTGTAACTTTGTTGCTAAAAACATATAATTTATTGAATTACTGATAATAAAAGGTTTAATATACGTTTCAACCAAACACCTCATTAGAATTTTAACTTTTAAATTTAACGAAGTTCATAATTGGAAATTTTTTTAAGCCACGCCTAATATGGACAAAATGTCCATAAAGGGGTTGTTTTCGAAATTATTGTTTTAACATCTTATAGTTGTACATTCGTTTACCTCTATCGTTTTCTTTTTGAATCAGCTAAAAATTAAGACTCTTTCCGATTATGAACACTATGTCCATAATTGGATGTCCAAAATTGGTGACTTAAAATTTGTCAACAGACAAAATTGATTAATTTTTAATTCTGTGCCCAAATATTTATCAAATGTACATGAAGTGTATTTTTCATACATATTGTTTTTACATCATACACTTGTATACTCGTTTAACTATTTTTTTTTAAATATTAGTATAGTTATGTCCATAATTAGGTGTTCAAAATTGGTTCAATATTTTTCTAATAGATTTTTTTTTGTTTTACTGTAGAAATGGCGACTAGAAAAGCTTATACCAAAGAACAAATGGCCAATGCAATTGAAGAAGTAAGAAAAGGAGAAAAAATGTGGCTAAAAGGCAAAAAAAAAAAATATTTTTTAAAACAGAATATCTGACTTATTACTTATTATTATATACTTATTATTTACTTATTTCTTTTAGAATTGAATTTTAATTGTTTTTATTTTCATTATAATTAACTTGATGAACCCTTAAGCACTCCTGGGTGATGAGGATTGGGTTGAACAATGTCCATAAATAGCTGTTCACATTTGGATACTGACCATAATCGGAGGATCATAACTGGATTTTCCTTGTCCATAAATGGAGTTTGGCAGAGGGTATTGTTTTTAAATTATTTTTTATTGAAGCTTGTTTAAAACTGATTTTATACATTAAATACTTATTAAGTATATCACTCTTTACTAACCTCCAAATCCCTGAGAACGTATATTGTTAAATGTATGAATTATAAAGGAAAAACGAAAAAAAGTTTCTTATACTGTCCATAATTGGTGCATTTACCTTATATGATAACATCATTCATAAAAATAACATAAAAATACTTTGAATGGCCCTAATGACACAGTTAAAAAAAATATTATATACTGTCAAATCACACAGATTCTAGTCCCAAAGTAAGTTCTAAATACTTATTTTAAGGGATACTGAACCAACGCAAAGATACTATATTTCATAAAAAATACACACACACAAATATATAAACTAGCTATTTTAAAAATAAAAAAATTGCAAAACTGTTTACGGTTTACTTATATTTTCCTTTGAGGTGTCGAGCCTCTGATGTTATTATAACTGCTGGTTCCAATGTCTGTAACTCGGTCAGTTTAGGATTAACGGTGCAATGCCTGAAATAAATATACTATCTTAAAATCGTGTACATGGAGATTCTGATCTTAAATTTTTGTGTTGATGTTTTAGATTGTAAAATATAATCCCACCAAAAACATTCTGTAAAAAACTAGCCAAGTCTCGATGGAGCTGTTTGTTTGTCTCTAAAAGTAATTGTGATAGAGGGCGCGGGGAGCGTAAATAAAAGCACGAATGTTGGTTAAATACTGAACTTTTTTAATAGTTTAAACATCTCTTATATACTAATGGTTACACGTGTTACACAGATAGGTACCTATAGGTATCGGGTTACAAAGGGAGTGCCGAAGCTCTTATTACAAAGGATGCCGTCTATATTTTGATATTTAATTTGACACCCAGTTACATGATATCGTAATATGAAACTTATTTGTTTATACCTAAAGTTATACCTACACTACATCTCCTTCCATTAGGAAAAAAAAAAAATGATAAGAACATTTTTTTTTTTTTTTTTTACATATATTTTTTTTTTTTTTTTATTCATTATACAATTTTGTTCTATTTTTATGAATAAGTTTAATTTTACCATTGTCTATAATTTCTACATTCGGGCTTAAATCTCTTAAAACAACATATGGACCAGAAAATATGCTGGTCAATTTACTCCTATTCTCATTTTTTATCAATAACTTATCATTAGGCTTATATGTTATTTCATTAATATTGTTATCATATTTAATTTTTCTGAGTTGTTTACATTTTAATAAATTGTCCCTCGCTTCTTTTTGTGAAGTTTGGATTCTATATCTTAATTCTAATGGATAATCACAATAATTATACAATGGATCGATATGAGAAGATAAATTGCTAGGCAAGCTGCACTGTTTTCCAAATACTAGCTCAAATGGCGTGAATTTAGTTTCTGTATGTACTGATGTGTTGAAAGCAAAACACCAATATGGTAACCACTTACTCCAACTTTGTGAGTTATTGTCCGTCTGTATTCTTAGATATGCTCCAAGACTTTTATGAGAATTTTCCAATGCTCCTATACTTTGGTGATGATATGCAGTTGATGTGAGTTTTTTAATTTGCAATAATTTACATACCTCTTGAAATGTTGAGGAGATAAACTCGGATCCTCTGTCAGTAGCTATAATTTCAGGAACTCCGTATCGAAGAATAAAATTGTTGACAAATGTCTCTGCCACTTCCCTAGAGCTTTTAGTTCTTAGCGGGTAAGCTTCTACATATTTTGTTAATTCACACTGTAAGGTTAAAATATAAGTAAAATTTTCTTCATCTCTTTCAATTGGTCCTACAATGTCCAAAAAAATTTTTGAAATGCTGATTCAGCTGTAGTGGTTATTGACATTGGTTCCTTTATGACGTTTGAATGTTTTTCTTTTTGACATTTTGTGCACTTCCTAACAAAATTTTTTATATCATTCTCTAATCCTATCCAAAAATATCGTCTTTTTATATTATTATACATTTTCCTTATGCCTGCATGACCACTTGTTGGTAGTATATGAAAATCATTTAATATTACTCTTTTTTCATCATTATTTGTTATCTTTAATACATCATTTAATATACATAAACACGGACCGGTCCAATCCTTAGTATTTTTAATTTCATGCGCTAATTTTTCTATAAATATATTAATACTTTCATTCTTTATTATTATTATTTTTTTTATTTTCCATTCTTTACATTTCACACCAAGTTCCTTTACAAAGGCACGTCGTGTCATTTGTACTGGGGAATATGGTTTAATGTTTAATGTATTTATATTTTTATCGTATATAAATGTTTTAGACTCTTTTATGTCTTTATTATTCATTTTCCGTAATTTATTTAGTTCGAACTTTGTTATAAATGTCATTTCTACGCATTCTGTAGATTTAGTATTTACTCCTACAACTTTCGGTTGATCAGGCCGATCGTTTATAGGTACTACATCATTAGAATCGACTTTATTCATTTGTTTTGTCATTTTCCGCGTCATTACATATAAACATTCATTCATTTCCGTTAATTCCTTTGAAGTAATTTTAATTCTAGATAATACATCTGCTACTGTATTTTCCTTTCCTTTCACATATTCGACTGTGAAATTATATTCCTCTAGTGCTAATCTAAATTTTGTTAGTCTACTAGATGGATCTTTCATGTTGAATAAATAAATTAATGGTTTGTGGTCTGTTTTAATTATAAAATGACGTCCATATAAATATGGTCTAAAATATTTAGTTGCCCAAACGATGGCAAGAAGTTCTTTTTCGATTGTTGCGTAATTACTCTCGGCTTTATTTAAACTTCTGCTCGCATAAGCTACCGGACGTTCATCATTATTTGACAACACTGCACCTATCCCATATCCTGAAGCATCCGTACTCAAAATAAAATCATTATTTGGTGAAAAGTCTGGGTACTGTAGTAATGGTGGACTACTTATTGCTTTCTTTAGTATTTCGAATGACTTTTGACAATTTTCATCCCACTCAAATTTAACCCCTTTTTTACTCAATTTATTTAAATAGTGTGCTTTGCTTGCAAAGTTTGGAATAAATTTTCGATAGTAATTTGCTAAGGCAACAAAACTTTTTACTTGTTTTTCGTTACTTGGTACTGGGTAATTTGTTATAGTTTTAATTTTATCTGGATCTGGTGAAATTCCATCGGCTGAAACTACATGTCCTAAATAAAGTAATTCCTTTTTTAAAAATTCGCACTTTATTGGATTTAATTTAAGATTTACTTTCCTTAATCTTTCAAAAATTTGTATTAAGTTTTTATTATGCATTTCTAAATTTCGCCCAAAAACTACAATGTCGTCTAAATAAACAAAACATTTTTCATATGTTAATCCTGACATAGCCAAAGTTATCATTCTACTAAATGAATTTGGACTAGTTTTAAGTCCCATGGGCAATCGTGTCATTTGGTATTGACCTGAGCAGAATGCAGTATATTTTCTGGATTCTGTCTCTAACTCTTGTTGATAATATCCTGAAAATAAATCAAGATGACTAAAATAAATAGATCCTGACAACGAGTCTAATATTTCTGTTATGTTAGGTAGAGGAAATTTATCATCTTGTATCCTATCATTTAGTTTCCTATAATCAATAACTAATCGCCATTTTTAATTCCTGTTGCATCACTTTTCTTTGGTACCAGTAGAACTGGGCTAGACCATTCACTTTGTGTTGGTTCTATTATACCATCCGCGAGCATTTTATTTATCTGCTTATCTATCTCTTTCTTTTGTGAATGTGGTAATCTGTAATTTTTAACAAAAACAGGATCTGAATTTGGTTTCAAATATATAGTTTGTTTATATAAGTTTGTCACTGTTAATTTATCATTTGGTAATTGAAAGATATCTGCATATTTTGCGCATATTTTTTCTATTTCTTTTTGTTCTTCTGAATTTAAATGTTTTAATTCTAAGTTGGAAAATAATTCTTTTACCCTATCAGCATCGACTTTGTTACTTCCAAAATTACAATACTCGTAATCATTAAGGTTACATATAACAGGAATTATTTCTTTCAATTTTATTTCTTTGTCTGTAGTGTTTAAGATTTGAATAGGTATTTTCCCATTACTTGGCCTAACAATAGTACTGGCGATAAAAACTCCTTCCATTATTTCTTTATTACAAATCACGCAGTCATCTGTTTGATCAGTTTCAATATAAAAAATAGTTTCAGTTCGTGGCGTTAGAATGTAACAGGATCTGTCTTCATAATTTAAAGATACTATATTATTGTTCGTAGCTAGTGTTATTGTTTTATCGTTATAATTTATTAATGCTTTATATTTATTCAAGAAATCGTCTCCTAATATACCAATCGCATTACATGGTAATGAATTGAATACATACATTTTATGATTAAAGGTCTCATTCCCGGCTTGTAATATTAGATTTACGTATCCTATAGTCTGAATGCTTCCACCAATACCTTTAATAGTCATTGAATCATGTTTTATGTCTATATTTTTTCCTACAATATAATTATATTTAACTGCCGAAATTGTTGCACCCGTATCTATTAACCAAGGCTGATCGTTGTTATTTAGTTTTAATCGAATTGTTATTGAATTTCCGTATGTTAGCACATGTTTTTTAGTCTCGAAAAAACAGAGTATTTGTATCTTTTTGATTTTCGTTTTGAGAATCTTGAGTCACGACATTAATTATTCGTTTATTATTTCCAAATCTACCCCTGTTGTTATGATTATTATAATATTGTCCTGGGCGTCCGTGATTAAAGGAACCCCTGTAAAAATTTCTTCCTCTCATATTACCTCGTTGGTAATTAGATTGATGCCCTCTGTAGTTATTATTATTGTAATAATTATAGCCATACCTGTATGGTTTCCCCGTGTTTCCTCTATAACTCCCTCGTTGATGATGTGTGAATCCTCTTGTATTATTATTATTGCCTCGTTTGTAATTAAAGGATTTGTACGTACCAATTACTTCTGTTGATGTTGTTGTTTCCTCATCCAATGCTACCTGTACTGCATCCTTTAGTGAGGTAAATTCCTTTGCGCTTATAATAGTACTTATCCTTCGGTTGTTCAAGCCATCTGCAAATCTTTTAATAGCCATCTTTTCATTTAATGGTTTTAAAACCTTATAACTGCTGGCATTACCGTTGGCTTGAGCAATCGTAAGGTCTGTAAATAATTTTGATAACTCCTGACCAAAATCTGAAATAGATGTACCATTTTGGCGTAATCGTTGCATTTTTGTCTGTATTGCCGCTGCAGATTGTTGCGGTAGCAATCTAGCTCTCATATCTTTTAACAAATCACTGATTGTATCATAACTTTCATTTAACTTTAATTTAGCTGTTTTATTTAATCTACTTTTTAATACAAATTCAATCAAATTCTTTTTACACTCTGGTTTTGTCAATGTACTACCATAGTACTCTATATTGTCTATTAACTGTTGTAGTATATTTTCGTCATCAGTTGCTGCTGGCAACAAGCCTAAGGCTGTTTTAAAATTGAATGTATCCATATCTGATATAACTTTTTCTCCCTCTTTGCAAAATAACTCTACTTCTTCAAACAATACTTTAAACTTATTAATTAATTTATTGATTTCTGCCACTTTGTCATCTGATATGACTCCTGTTTTTATTTCGTCACTTAAACTTTTAATTGTTACTGAAAAATCTTCGCGTATAGATTTTGCTTCTGCCCATTTTTTAATTAAAATATCTCCTTTTCTTCTACTAGGGCCTATCTTAATTAAATACGTTTTTATCTCTTTTAATTTTTGATACAAAGCTGTAATTATATCTGTCATTTGCTAGTTTATAATTATATTTAATATATAATATATTCCTAATATATTTTTTTTTTTTTTTTTTAATATTTAATCTATATTAAAGTTAAAGTAATACAAATGGATACATTGAGAAAATATTATAGCACTGTAACATATTATATACTAAGCATACTTAAGTACTTACAGTTATATCGTCTATCGGTTCTCGCATAAGTTCACTGATTAACACAATTATTCACTTCACTTCACCACTTTTCGTATATTACGTCCCTTTCATATTTTAGTTCCCATATAAAAATATTATTGCTAGAGTAAATTAATTTTATTTCCGCACACGCCTTCGTTCCGTCGCTAAATTCCGTGTCCAAGGCACTGGCCACTTTGCTCAACGTTGTTCCCGTAATTTTCTTTGGACACAATATAGGGTGCCCTGTTCTTCCCTCGATGTAGACTTTCACGGCCAATCTTCCCTCGATCCGAGCAAGCTGAGTTCCTTCGTGTTTAACTTCAAGCGCATAACAGAATAGTTGTACCTGCGCATTTATTTGTTTTACATAATCTTCCATTATGCTGATGATGCCGACTCTACTCTCTGTTTAAAAATCTCTCCTCGGGTTCTCCGATCGATCTTCTTATTAAAACACTTGGTGGTGTATCGCAAGACCCACAGGCTAACTAATATTATCCCAATTACGATTAAAATGTAGAGATAATAATCGATTTGTAATAGTCCGTGAGCTATAGTAGAGCTGTGCTTCTCAATTGTATTAGTCTTCCCGATCTGAGTTAAGATATCAGTTTGACTCGCCGAGACCGGCGCGGCACTGTTTTGATTCCCCATATGGGCCGAGATATCTGGTGTCGTTTATCTCAATGCTTCCGCGAGTGTCGCCTAGGCCATATCAATTACGATAGCCGGCGCCTAAATAACGCGTCGCGATGGCAGGGTCGCCATGTGATAGAGGGCGCGGGGAGCGTAAATAAAAGCACGAATGTTGGTTAAATACTGAACTTTTTTAATAGTTTAAACATCTCTTATATACTAATGGTTACACGTGTTACACAGATAGGTACCTATAGGTATCGGGTTACAAAGGGAGTGCTGGAAGCTCTTATTACAAAGGATGCCGTCTATATTTTGATATTTAATTTGACACCCAGTTACATGATATCGTAATATGAAACTTATTTGTTTATACCTAAAGTTATACCTACACTACAGTAATGAAATCTAGACAAAGTCGTTCCAAGTCTAAGGTTGCTTACTGCGATTTCTTTATTATTATATTTAATGTTGTGTGACTTGGCCGTTGAACATTCTTTATACATTAGTGGCTTTATCAAGCCTACAATTGACTGGTTATTAAATCAAGGTTTTCCAAGTGGCAATTTTCCATCGTCAATAGGTAGCGGTTCTGGCGACAGATTAGTGCAATGGTGTCATGGAGCACCTGGTTTTTTACCCTTGTGTACCCTTCAACGGCCAAGTCACACAACATTAAATATAATAATAAAGAAATCGCAGTAAGCAACCTTAGACTTGGAACGACTTTGTCTAGATTTCATTACTTTTTAGAGACAAACAAACAGCTCCATCGAGACTTGGCTAGTTTTTTACAGAATGTTTTTGGTGGGATTTCACTTCTTTTTGTAGAAACGTGGACATATTGATTTATTTTATTAAATTTTCTTATTTGACACAGTTTTTTTTCTTTTAGGAGTAGTTTTATTATTATTACAAATCTTTTCTTCTTTTTTTCCGGTTCTGATTCTTGTACAAAAAGCAAACAGTTTTTCGTATTGCCCATTCGCGTTCATTATTTAATCTTTTAGACGGTTTAGACCGTTTAATTTATGTAAGATCGGCGCGGTATTTACGCCTAAGCCGGTTGTATTCGGTGATCGCTGAAGCTTGAGCTTTTATACTCTTGAAGTCAACATTTATGAGATGAACCCATCGAGATATTATACGTAGTAGTTGTATTTCGATGGATGAACCATACCATACCCATGAAGATTGGTTACTAGAATTTTAGACCATAGAGCTAGCAAAAAAATGTTTAATTGATTTTTTTTCTTATGTCTATGTTCTAGAAATTTATTCCACAGAATATTGCATGGAAGTAGTTAGTACTTTATTGTACAAAGTACTTATTACTTCCATGGAATATTGTAAAGAATAACTGAAAATTAGCTCGATTCCAAGGAAAAAATAAGACTTCATCGAAGTTTTATTTTTCCCATGCAATAATACAGCCAGTGTTCTAAAAACCAGAGACCAAATAAATTAAAAAAAAATGGTTATTGTCTGTCATTATTGGCCTATCACGAGCAGGGTTTCCAACTTGTGGCTTACCCCAAACAAAAGTAAATAATATTTCGTTTGTTAATTTGATATGTACGAATTTTTTTATTTGACACTTGATCAGTGTTATCAAGTTGAGGGTTTTAGCCCTAAATTAAGGGTCAAAATATACTTGATAAGTATTTTTTATTCATTCCTCAGCACTTTGACAATTTAAATGTAACAATATCATTTAAACCACCATAATCATTACCAATTTTCGACATAGTTGGGGCCTCATGCAAGTTGATAACCTTATTTTCGTCATCAAGCATTAGGAGGCATAATATTTTAAATTTTTCATACTGAACTTAGGGTAATTTTTGAAGAAGCGGGCAACTCTTAAAAGCAGAATGAAAACAGACAACAACGAAAAATTGTCTTGTAATTGTCTTTTAAGTACAATCGAAATACAACTTGGTACAATATCCCGATGAATATGTACGGTTATAACGTATTATAGAGGTAACGAGTATGGCAAATACTTGGAATTTTCTGGCCAGAGACCATCTCCAAGCGTGAGCTCTGTGGGAAATGTGCAACGCTATAGATCGGCCACACGCTTCGAAGAGACCTATATACTAGGCAAGCTCTCGAATGGATACCACAGGACAAGAGAAAAGTTGGTCGACCCAAGCAAACCTTGGCGGCGGCGTACCGTTGCAGCGGAAAGGCAGTCGTTCTCTCATGGTCGGAAGCAAAGTGCATTGCCCAGGACAGAATCCGATGGAGAAGCACTAAAACTAATACTTAGATGAAGAAGCACTAACAATAAAAATGTAATTATTATGGTAGTAATAAACCTAATAAAAATGTAATTACTCTTTTATTATGATTAAGCAGAAGGGGAGACATTCGCTCAAAAGTGGGACGCTATAGGCTAGATTAAATAAGAAGATGTGTCCCTCTACGTTGGACTTTTGCAATGACAGTCGATTTTTTATGTAGCAATAAGATGTGTCCCTCTACGCTGGACTTTTGCAATGACAGTCGATGGACTTTTGCAATGACAGTCGATTTTTTATGTAGCAATAGAAGGGGGCGTTGCCATAGAGATATGGTAATCTCTAATACAGCTGAGACCAGCTGAGGGTTCTTCATGAGATACTTCAGACCTTCGATTTTTGACATCAAATGAAGCGGCCCACCAAGTTGAATATTTTTTGTAAAGGCGGTATGTCGATTTCTAATAGTTTGATTGGGCTCTTGTGTTTTCTAATTAGGGTCACCATGTACTCCAGATCTTCGATTATCCTAGTTTTTATAGTTTTCCCTTTATGTGACCATTAAAACCTAACTCTGTACCAAATTTCAGCTCTCTGAGTTTATGGGAAGTACTAGTTCTATTTTGATGATCATGAGTGAGTGAGTGTCGAAAATGCGAAACTTTGCTTTCGCTTAACTTCGGAACTAAATGACCTACAGACTTGAAATTTTGGATTTTAAGTATGTGTTTATAGCTTACTGGATGACGAAAATTTCTTCGTTCTGGTCTTATCCAGAGGTTCTCAAATAGGGGCCTGAAAATGCGGCGAAATGGTTCCTGTAAAGGATGGTACGGCAGTGTATGCTTCGCGCTCGACTTGGCGGGGGCACTGCCGTGCCCCCTGATAATTTTGCAATCTAAAACATCATACTTTTTAACTAGTCAGCACTTTTAAAAGTATGAGAAAGCAATTCTATAATAATAATAAAAAGGTACTTACTCAACAGATTCACGAGCCTTCGTTTTGTCGCTTGACGAATCATAATGATTAATAAAAATAATTTGTCACCACCAAAATCTTGGCATCTCTTCTTTGAGCTGAAAAATAAAATATACAACACATTGATTTACATAAACAATATGAAAATGCATGTAAGTTGCACTTTATTCAGGCTATATGCATGCAGGCTCTGTGTACTTTCCATTACTCTACGCTTACGTAGCTGCTACAAGCAAGCTGGGTGAGACAAATTCTATAGCCTTTCCAGATAAACGCCATTTTTGAAATTGGAATGGAATTTGATACTCAAACTCACCCAAACATTCCGTCGTGGTGGTTTATTTTTCCTTTTTTTGTCATTTCTTTCGCTATTTTCATAGATTTCTTATTTCCCATTTTCACAGCACTGCACAAAAATGCTGATCCCTCAATTTTTCTTTCACAAAAGTACGAAAAAAATTTGTTTAATTCAGAAGAAAGAGCGTCCGGAGACGACGTCACATGAACGCGGGCGGCGGCCGACTGACACGCAAGAACGAAGCGAGAGCCAAGCGTGGACTCATAGTAATAAGATTGTTTTTTGCATAGCACAATTTTGCTGTTATTTTCAGGAGATTGAAGAGGTTATAATTTTTATGGTATTTCTTAAATATCTTTTGAAATATAAGACAAGAAAAAAAGTGTTCGATTCAGACTTTATTACAATAGATATATTTGCTATAAATTAAAAAAAATATATATGTTGTCGCTGAAAATTTTAAGAATTCTGACTTGAAAGATTTTTCATAGAGGGGACTTTATGATTTTTTTTAACCAAATATATATATATATTTAAAAAAGTATACGTTTCAGACTCTTTCACATATTGTGTATTATATGCTGTATTAATTTCAAGTTCGTAATTAAACTCTAAGTAGGTAAATTTCGTCATGAAAAATGACAATCATTAACACATTTGGACTACCATCTCGCCTTAAAAGCCATTCAATTTTTATTGTTAGAGTATTATTAATGTCATTTTCGTGCTCATTTATCGTCATATTTTTTCTTGTAGTCACTATTACTGAGATGTCATCCGCAAAGAGAACGCTTTTATGTCTAATAACATTTGGTAGGTCGTTTATATATACGAGAAATAATAGTGGTCCAAGGATACTTCCCTGAGGAACCCCAAACTTATTCTCCTTGTACTCAGATCTATATTTATTAACAAATAAATTTTGTTCTAATTGCGATATTTCTACACTTTGCATTCTGTTTTGTAAGTATGTTTTTATCCAATTTAAGGCATTGCCTCTAATACCATAGTTCTCTAATTTTATTAAAAGTTGCTCATGAGAAACAAGGTCAAATGCCCTTGACATGTCAAAAAAGAGTATTGTTGTATAGTTATCATCATTTAAGCTATGCAAGGTAGTATTTATAATTTTCTCAAATATCTTTGAGTGGTTTAACTATGGATAGCTTCAGCTTTTCAGGAAAAATTCCTGTTTCCATAGACATATTTATTAATAATGCTAAAATTGGACTGATTTCTTCTTTACATGATTTAACAACAAATCATAGCCCTCTGAGGTAGTGTTATTAAGTGATGATATGACTTTCATAACATCATATTCGTCAATAGGAGTCAAGTAAATAGAATTATTTATGGTCTTTTGAAAATTAGAATTGTTGGTCAAATTGTTATTCTGAGTTTATATAATAAGCAGAACCAGTCATAGTTAGTTATAGTTCCAGAGAGTTGCGCTTTCAAACAATCAAACAAACGAACGAACGGACGAACGAACGAACAAACAAACATAACTCTTTAGATTTATTATATAGGTAGATTGACTTTTAGTTTGTATCAATGGACGCTTCGGAATATTTTAGGAATTGTAAATTTAAATTGTGAAACAATAAAAATCTTACATAAGTAAAAAAATAGGAGTATCCTGCCTGGGCTTTAGATCATTTAACCATCAGGAGACGATGCGAACTATTTCTGTGCAAAATGTCTGCCACTTTCGATGGGGGAAACGCGCTCACTAACTTAATGCGCAAACATTGTACAGGGTTATTTTGAAACCATTGGCCAAATTTTCGCAGCAAATTTGGTTGATGAAATTGAGCAAGTTTCCAAAAAAATCTATGTCAAAAAATGAAAAAAAAAATTTTGCTTATAGATAAAATAATTTATATAGGCACACTAAAGTAATGCCGAAAGTATGCACACAATCACAAACAGTAGGAGCATGATCATATGAAATTGGCCAGGCCCTTGATTCTACAAGTTACAAACGTGCTACATCGTGCATCGTGCCCCAGTTGTGTCTCAAAAGCCAAAGAAATCGTAATAAAGCATAGAAATCTTACAAGATCTTGTCGCTTCAGTTCAATTTCTTTGGATCTTGGGACACAATTGAAACACGACATCTACGTTTGTAATTAGTAAGTAGAAATGGTTCCCTCGACTCGGACCGGTGCTCACTCGACCCGCGGGCCGAGTCGCCGGATTTTCTGTCCTGTTGGTCCTGGGTGTCACAAGGCTGCGCAAAATCCGGCATCCCTTAGCTCTGAAACCGATATCACAGAATACATAATAGTACACCAATATCTGATATCGTTGACGTGGACAAGTTCGTCAAATTGAAATAGGAACAAGGCCGGTCATGTTTGTCGAATGCAACTTAGATAATTCTGATATCAGTGCATGCAACCAAAAATGTTGGGCCTAGGAACCGATTTCATGGTTACTTATGATTTTTTTATTTCTTTGGGCATATCTATAACAGAAATGTTTACGTTTACATGGATATGTACTTTAGGTACTATTGATGAATATGATTATAATTGATTGAATAACGGATGATTGAAGTTTTAAAACAATACCTACGGTTGGACCTTGCGTTGGATAGGAGTAGCTATTTGAAATAATATGGGGAGACCGTTGGTAGCAACGGGATGAAAGAGGTTTAAAAATGACTGTTATAGTCATATGACAGTAATTGGAGCAAGAACTTCAGAAACTTTTTTTAGCCTGGTTTTGTGTTCCACGGCTGGGCAAAGGCCTCCCCTTTTGCCAAGTGGACGATTAACTTTTTAAAATAAACCAAAGAATGAATAATAATAAATAATAAATATCGTTTATTTTTCTCTTACAAGGGTGTACATCCATTTATATACAGACTTGTTCACCCTTGGTTAGAGACTAGCTCCTGAAATGGTCCATAAGAAACTCTACGCAACTTACAATGTTAATACAGGTCGTCTTCTATCCACGAATCAATTCTCTACCTACAGATCGTCTTTATACCTTACGGGGTAGACAAAGCCAAGGGTCATGAGACTCGAGCGCGACGTTTAGCTGGATAGTGAGCTTATTGGTGGAATGGTGATTCAGATATAATGGCAGGTTGCTAGCCCATCGCGTATGACAAGAATCCCCAGTTAAAAATCCAAGATAAAAAAGATAAAAAAAAGATAAAGATAAAAAATTATTTATTTTTTCTCCCCACAATCTTACACATTAACAGTCTCACAATTAAAGTAAGTACGAGCATTCTCGTAAGACAGTAGTAAGATTGGGGAGACTGGAGATAGATGTAGGCAGGGCCTGTATTACAGTTCTCCAGAGCTCTCCTTTTTGGACGTAATCTAAAATTAAACCCAAATAGATAAGAATATATATAGATCAAATCATATCCCAACTTTACAAACGGGAGTAAATGTTTTTACAACAGCTGTGGCACCCCAGAGCGTCCCGGCGTGATTTTTAAAACGTCACGTCAAAAAGAACGATAAATTCTTGCTCGATCAGACAAAGAAAAATTGCTCAGTTGTGATCGCAATTTCCATTTCGCTTCATTATGCTGGATGTGACATCTTAAATTTATAATACTAACAATAATCAAATTCAATAGTAATTTTAAAAAAATCGCCTTAAAATACACCCTATTATAATTATTACACCTAGACCAAAGTAAAAATACACTGCCTAGATAGAAAATAATGTCTAGTCAAAGATAATGTTTGAATTTTCAAGTACCACACAGTTTAGCGGAGATCAAGAAGGATAAAACGGGTTATTGTAAATTCGTCCCTGGAGTTAATTCGGTACCTAAAAACTTTCTGTAATCCTTGTCGGAGATAGATAGGTATATGTATAAGATATAATTGACTTCGTCATCATAGCCTGTTCCTGTCCACAGAATACGTCTCTTCTTTGTTTGTCTTTCATATTTTGACAAACAATTTTTAGCTTATATTCAAAATTTATTTTTCCTGTCTTTTGCTCTCGACTTCGCCTACGTGAACTTCGTTCATTTCAGCCACTTAAGGGTGGAATTTCCAAAATTTCTTAGTGCTCGCTTAAGCTTCGATCAATAAAAGTGCTCACTTACGCTTCGATTAGATAACAATTGTTGATCGAATCACTGGTACGCTAAATAAATGGACAAAATAAAAAATGAAATAATCCTGTTTTTAAAAAGTATGTGTTGTCACATCTAGAATAACGAATCGTTGAACAATGTTTCGGAAAGCATTCCATTTACTTAGTCGTCGTATTTGCTCGAAAAAAGTGATGAATGAGGAATTCAATAAGGCTATTCAATTCTTCGCTACTTCATGCACCGTTTTATTCAATTATTCACGAACAATTTCTCCGTTTCGTTACATTTTTCGTTGTTAGAATCAAAATTATGTATTTAAATATTAGGTAAATTGCGAGAAATAGAGTACTGAATGTTTGTGGCGATGTGAAATTTGATGTTACTAATAAATAAATAAATGAAATGGAATTTTCTCCCATGGAAATTTTCATATACCTAAATCATTTTTTTTTCTTCCCATACAAATTGGTCGATCAGCTGATGGGACTTAGTATGGAAAGTTAAAATTTTATGTTATTCTTTTACTATAAGCTCCTTTTGGACGTTGTTGTATTCCAAGTACTGAGCATATTGTAAAAATTTGGCCAGTAGTTTAAAATAACCCTGTTTACTACCCGTGTAGCAAATTTCTTCGAAATCCGTCCAGTAGACTTTGAATGATTTAGTAACACACATCCACACATGCTGAACTTTTGCATTTAATAATAGTTGGAAGTAGGATGGGATTAGTTAGTGGGAAATGGGATTCTGTGAATCTACCATTGCGTCTTTGAATCATAACATGAAAACAAAAGAAAATAAATTATTCATAACGGTGTATGTGTAATGGACGTCGAAAGCAAACGACTTCTTAGAAATTTTCAGAAACACAAAGCAAGCTTTAATGTAAAAGTATCGAATCTCGCCTTAACGTTTTATAGCGCGGCCACTCTACGAAGCTCCTTTGAATAAATCTCGAACCACTGATTATATCACTCTAGATACCATATCATCATCAAGGGATGCCATCTTCAAAATGAAGCTTGGAGATCACTGATCAGCATATGATATCCCTCTCGATCTTGAGCGGTCTGTTTTATTTTTCAATACCTAAATCCTGTCCGTCTAGATCGTAATGTCGTCCATCCATTTCCTCCGTGGTCGACCTGGTGCCTTTTTGCCAGGTATTTTCCCTTCTAGGAGACTACCACTAACTAGATACCTGAAGCGAAGAAAACTGCATAAAATAGGACCTTCAGCATGGAAGTGATGAGTTTGAGGAATATGGGTAGACCAGTGAAGAGATGGGTAGTTTGCTTCAGGGGTAGACTGAATAGGAACTTTCGTCACGGCATTCAAATTTCTATTTTACTCCCAAGCCGCGCCAATAGAATTATTCCAAAAAAGTCGATACCTACATAGTTTAATGTCAAAGTCATAAAATGTCAAAGTCGTAAAATGTCGAAGTCGGAAAATGTCTTAGTCGTAAAATGTTTACTTGTCTTTTGTGATGATGCGGTATCTAGACAAATTTGGTCTATCACTCTAACTTATTCCCCGGCTAAATTATTTCAAAGTAGTTTAGAACAGAAGTAATTTATAAAATCTGGCACGAAAGAAGTTCTTAACTGGACGGTTTTAAAATTTAAAACAATCGAGAATCTAAAGCTATTTTAATTTTAGTGTTTTGGCTATCATTTTCATTTTACACGACATTCTAATAACGTGTCTAATAGAATGTCGTGTAAAATTAAAATGATTTTTTCACCTTACATCTTATGTAACGGTGACTTACACACACGCTAACACACATTTTAATGAATCCTAAAAACAGTAGTGTTTTCAGGATTCATTAAAATGTGTGTTATGTGTGTATGTCTACACTTGATTCAAAATATGAGGTTTGACAATTTCTTTACTGCAAGAACAGTAAACAAACAACAAGAACAATAAACACAACTACAATACCTACACACCTACCTACTTACCTACCTATACCTATGTACCTAGTAGTACAGTACCAGTAACTGTAAGAACAGTAAAAACAGTGTGTTTTCAGGATTCATTAAAATGTGTGTTAGTGTGTGTGTGTGAGTCACCGTTACATAAGGTGTAAGGTGAAAAAATTATTCACTGTTAATTACTTTTTTGCTTAAAGAAATTTCCAAACCTCATATTATTTTGAATAAACTTAGAGTTTGTGAAGTAGATTTGGCATGTATAGTAAGAAGCTACATGAGATCTCATAAACTTTTAGACAGTGCAAGCCATACGGTCTCGCCTTGGCAACATTTTACATGAAAATCTGTTCGTTGGGATTAATTTTATTTATAAACAAATCCGGAGATACGTAGTTCAATTTAATCCTTTGTTGCTTAGGGTCCTAAAAGGCCTATTCTTGCCTTTTGGAACCCTAACAAAGGATTAAATTGAACTCCGCTCTAACAGTTTCTAGATAGTACACGAGACAGGAGAACACTTTCGCCTAAGCCATTATTTTCACGCGGATTAGGCAAAACGATCGTAAGCACAGAATTCTGAATACCATACTAGAAGTGGCTTAAATTCATAAGCCCCAGGGTATACTTCCCATCACGTGAAAAGGCCGCCGGGAGGGTGAGGAGGAGGTGAAACTTGCGCATGGGTACGACTGACGAACGAACCAATCGCGCGCGCCGGTCGAGACCCGCCCGACCCCCGCTCACCGCATAGACCGATATATCGCCTACTGCGCAGCTTAACAGCCAGCGGCCAAATTACGTGAGGCAACTATACACGTGAAAAAGAGCTCCTCGCAAGCTTCTTATCTCACACACAATCGAATCAAATATTCGTTCTTTGAGATTTCAATGACGTATATTGCTGTGAACGCCATAGACTTATAAGTTTATGGTGAACGCAAATTTGATTTTGTGAGTTTTTAGAGCGACAGATGTTTTCTGCGGCACTTCTTTATGCCTTATTATTGACAATTCTGCGATCGAAACTTATGACAGGCTATTATCGCACGATCGATTTATGGTCCAAAAGGTTTTGTGAAAATTCTCTTTGGTAGTTCCGTTAACTCGCATAGGTACGTTAGTTGTTTTAAAATACATATTGGGTGAGAAAAATCTAACTCATTGTTTTTTTTATAATTTTGATATACCAACCCTATAAAGGTAGAATCAAAGTGATTTATAAGGGATCCGTTTTTATGTTTTCAGGTATGGAACCCTAAAAATAATTTCTTTCAAAGTTCAAGCAATAAAAATAAACTTCATAAAAATCTCAAATGCTTTGTCGTCTGTGTGAACCGAAGCGTTATTGTAAAATAGAACGAATAAGAAATTAATGAGCATATCTTTTTCGTTTTGTTTTTCCCGTACTCTTATTTCAATTCCCGGCAGAGACAATAGGGCGAAATTATTTTTGTAACTAGCCGCGCCCCGGGGCTTCGCTCCCGTGGGATTTTTGTAATAAAAAGTACCCTATGTGCTATTCTCGTTATTTTTCTACCTGTATGCCAAATTTCATCGAAATCCGTCCAGTAGATTTTGCGTGACTGACTAACAAAACAAACAACCAAATTCACAATCTTCATTTAACATTTAATTTTATAATATTACTAGCTGTCGCCCGCGGCTTCGCCCGCGTGAGTTTCGCTTAGATGAAAAATCTCTCTTGGAGTTTTTCATCACATGTTCCAGATCTTCAATTTTTATACGTCAGCAGAAAATGCTCATCAGGTTGAACGATTTTTGCTAAGGCGCCATTTCCATATATGTTATAGTGTAGTTGGTCTCTTGGAGCTTTTCATCAGATGTTCCAGATCTTCAATTTTTATACGTCGGCAGAAAATGCTCATCAGGTTGAACGATTTTTGTTAAGGCACCATTTCCATATTACTTATAGTTTAGCTGTTCCGTTATGGTTCTTCATCAGGTGTTCCAGTTTTCAAAATAAATTATAGCCTATATGTTGCCCAGGCTTAATAGCTATACAACAAAAAAAGTTTCATTCAAATCCGTCCAGTAGTTTTTGCGTGAAACGCGTACATACATACAGACAGACAGACAGACAGACAGACAGACAGACAGACAGACAGACAGACAGACAGACAGACAGACAAGAAATTCCAAAAAAATTTTTTTGCTTTCTATTGTTCTTTTTAGGTCTCCCTCTATCCATTTCAGTCAAAAATATTAAATGTACAGACAAAATATTTTTACTGTTTTATTATATGTATAGATTAGGATTAGTAGGAAATAGGACTAGAACAATTTTTTTCTAATTCAATGACTAGGACATTTATTTGGAAGTACGAAATAGCTAAATCGTAACTATCCTAATCCTAACTAATATTATAAATGCGAAAGTGAGTTTGTTTGTTTGATTATTTATTTGTTTGTTTGTTTGTTACCTCTTCACGCTTTATCTACTGTACCAATCTTCCTGAAATGTTACATACACATAGATAGAAGCACGGAGACGGACAGAGGGTACCTTTCATCCCGGGAAAAAGCACTATTCCCGTGGGAAATTCACGCGGGTGAAGCTAGTAATATGATACCTTTTGTACTTTAAAGTTTAAATAAATACCTAAATGATAAAACTGAAGAGTTTTTATGTTTTTGAATGCGCTAATCTTTGGAAGTACTCGTATAACGAACCGATTCGAAGAATTATCTTTAAACATGGTAGCCTTATTCATGAAAAAGGTTGGTTCTGGAATATTGAATTTCACTCCGGAGCGAAGCCTCGTGATACAGTTAGTATGGAATAACAACAACACTTTGTTTGCACACAAGTAATCACATGATACATATAGTAATTTAAAACTAAAAAAAAAGAGAGGAAGAATATACAAACAACAGTAATATTAATTTCATTAAAACTAACGTGAGAAATCATCATCATATAACAATCATTATAACAGTAATATTTTCAGCTAATTTGTCCTATTTTGTAATCGAAAACTCTAAAATGCTGTTATTTACTGTAATAATGTAGCGTAGCTAGGAATAATGAAGTTTCTAGTTTACGACGAAGTTAACTACTGTTGCATTTTTTAACTTTAAGCAAGTACAAAGTATTCTCGCTTCTTTGTGCTTATTTTAGCTGTGTGCTTTACGTATATAAATAGTCTATGAGGTAAAGATCAATTACATTAGAATCACTAAAACAACAAAAACACAGATAGCCTCTGAAATAAAAAGTGTAGGTACACGTGTTACACTTACAGGCATGCGACCCACCTGATAGTAAGCGGTCAACGCAGCGTATGGACGCCAGCAACACCAGGGTGTCAAAGGCTCGTTTCCATCTCTCTCTTCTTCTTCTGGCCTTATTCTATTTCTACTTAGGATTGGCTCTCCTAACAGTTTCGATAGCGATCGCTTCTGGGTCATCGTTTGTTGGGTATCTTCCTCATGTCATTCTTCACGTTCACGTCAGACATCCATGTCAGTCGGGATCTTCCAGGTCATCTTGGCAACGATTCTAAATACAGGATATTTCCTGGTAATATGATTGTGCTAACCATACTACGCGCTCGTTGCCGAACCTAAATGAATGAATTCTTTTGCACACTCTTTTTGAACATATATACATAGAATCACGTCCTTATCCCTAACGGGGTAGACAGAGCCAAGAGTCGTGAGACTCGAAGGCCACGCTTAGCTAAATAGTGGGCTCTCTGATGGAATGGAGATTCAGGTATAGTGACAGGTTGCTAGCTCATCGCCTATGACTGGAGGAACTCTCTACTCTTTTTAAAGAACTCATGCAGTTATTATTATTTGCGGATTATGAGGAGGACTGTTTTATCTTTGCTGCAAATTGCAAGGTTTGTTATTCATTTAGCACCACCCAAAGAGTACGTGTGGATTCAGGATTTCCACGGCCGCGAATAACATTGCCCATTCCATGGCGTAGTCTCTAGAGAAAACCATGTATCAGATTTATCACAATTTTTCTATCCTCTATGCTAACTGTACTACAAACTGTCTGTTATCGGACTAAACTGCAAAATTTTAACGGCGTAAAATAAGAAGCAGCTTTTATTTTCTAAAAACGTTACAGGTTAACTGGAAGCTTATGAAAGCTCGCACTAAATTTATTTTCTTTTTGAAAAATAGGTTTTCGTCCATTTTTCTCTGTAATCTGAAGATGAAAATAAAAATTTCCTCTCAATATTTTTTTAAAATTCAAGCAAAGTGTTATATAAAATGAAACTTTAATAAAGTGAACGTTAAAATGGAAGAGATGTTTGAGACAGATGTTGGAATCCGGAGCAACGGAGCAACAGTTTATTAACGTTCCTAAGAATCAGGTGATATGTTATATTTCTATCACAGGCAATTGTTGCACAATTTTTGAGGCTTCTTTTATTTCTCGCTCATGCCTCTTTTTGTTTCACTATCTTTCGTATTTTTTTATGTGTATGTGCAATAAAGAGTTTACAAACAAACAAACACCGTGTTGCCAGTTTGATCCTTCGACTTAGCAACCCACCCTCGAACTAGGAACAAACCTGTATCTCAAATGATAAACTTACAAAATATGTTCTTCTTTTAATGAGCTTTATTCTGAGCAGTGTATACCGGACCTCCATGATTTAGGCCATCCGCTGTATTTTATATGAAAATGTTCGTAAAGAATATACTTACTTAACTACTGCGGTGCAGCGACCCCAAGTGGATCTCCGACACGAGATGACGCCATTTTTTCTGCTCTGAGGCTCTTTGGGGCTTCGTATACAGCATACGTAATTGTAATTTCAAATTCGATGGAAGGTTCGAATCGAATTCACGAGAGTGAGCTTAGAAACTTTGAAGCCTTATGCGCTCAAGTAGCAACATAGAAATTGTTTTTTAAGATTTTTTGTGTTCTCATTGTCCGCAGGGCGCAGCGCCGCTCCTAGTGCCATACCTGTCTGAAGTCGGCCACGAGTGCCCCACGACGCACAACCCCGCTGACTTCGTGCTGGAAACGTTGCACGGCGACCTGGAGGTCCCAGCGCATATGTCCGAGCTGTGTCAGAACGGGAAGCTGTGTCGGAAACTGGACAGGATCACTGCTAGAGGAGGACGGTAGGATACCATCGTCTTTGTCTCTCTAGCCGCCAATGCCGTACCTGTCTGAAGTAGCCACGAATGCCCCACGACGCACAATCCCGTTGACTTCGTGCTGGAGACGTTGCACGGCGATCTGGAGGTCCCAGCGCACATATCCGAGCTGTGTCAGAAGGGGAAGCTGTGCCGGAAAATTTACAGAATCACAGAGGACGGTACGATACCATCGTCTTTGTCTTTCCAGCCTAATTCATGCACGACGGGATATTGGCCGCAGTATAACACGGTAATGATTACTCAAGACTTCAAGAGTTTCCACTCATCGTACGAGTAGCTCTAAGTAGGTTTTTACCACTTATCTTGGTAGACCAAATAATGATATGTTAGGCATATTAGTCAGGGTCCTATAATTTATATTGATATTATCTACCTTGCAATGGCAAGGCATAAGTCATGTAGTCTTCGAATAGCACCACCCTATGGTAAACTAGACTAAATATATAAGCCAACGGGACATTTGAAGCTAAAAACTTGTAAAAGAAATATAACTTTGTAAATCGCTCGCAAAAACTCAACTCCAAACGTGCACTAAAAGCATCGCGCTGCTAAGCACGATTTATAATTAGTAGTTTCAACAAGAGTTTCAAACTCGACAAACTTTATACCCTACCACAGATATAATATTAAACTAGATACCGCATGCCGAGCGTATGAAGTGTTGCTGGCAAGAACATGAATGTAAAAAAGTTGGTTGTACTGTACAGATAGTGTCTCTTTTGCTTTTTCCTTTTGCTGAGCATGCAACCGGGAAAACGCTCAGATGAGAGAGAGTGTCCATTTCTTTTCTATAACAACCAGTTGCTAGTGTTTCACTTCTGTCAGTAAAATGTCAACACACATTGATTAAATTGACTAGTCAAAAGCCGCAAAATAAATTGAGATCTTTGTGGATGTAACTATTTGAAGCATTTTGTGAATACACAAATGAGAATTAAAGAAAGCCGCAAAAAAATTGAGAGGCTATCTTTGTGGATACTACTATTTTATGAATATGCGGTATCTGCTATCTAGCCCAATTAAATCTGTGGTTTATACTTAATTTTCGTTTGTTTCAGGAAACCAGTACTGCACTCAGACGAGTCTATCCAGAGGATATTTGTGGAGCACGTTGCTAAGGAACAAATGCAGAAAATGGAATTCCCAACCACCTTCCTCACTCAGTTCCTCATTCTGTCCAAGCGAATGTTCATACAGACTAAGAGGAATTCCGTAAGTATTTTGGGGTATTATAAGCGGAACCGGGTTCTTTTACATAGGACGTTTTAGGCATGGGCCTAGGGCCTCGCGTATGATGGGTACCCCCATATCATCACTGCATGGGTTTCATTGTCCAGCATTTCCAAAACACTAAAAACTGCTCTCGTGTTTTGAGCCCCAATATCCTAACGTGCCCGGGCCTCCAAAAGAAATATTGTGCAAAGCTCGATAGAATATAATACAGATGGTGATAGTGGTACCAGCACATGCCATAAACAGTGTTGCCACGGTTCACAAGTCAATGTTATCACAGGGGGTAATCTTAGGAACTACTGAACCGATTTCAAAAATTCTTTCACCAATAGAAAGCTACATTATACCTGAGTGACATAGGCTACAATTTATGTGTGTACCTCCCGAGCGAAGGCGGGGCGGGCGCTAGTTTGTTATACTTTGAAAGACTTGTCAATAGTAAGTAGTCTAAATAAATAATAAATATAATAAATATATACGGACAAATCACACAGATTGAGTTAGCCCCAAAGTAAGTTCGAGACTTGTGTTATGGGATACTAACTCAACGATACTATATTTTATAACAAATACATATATAGATAAACATCCAAGACTGTTTACTTCCTATGCTAGTGCTGCTAACTGGTGCGGTAACATGGCAGTAATATTAATAGCATAATACATAAACTCCATTTATTCTTACCAGTCCTATCATGTAAACAATCTTCACAGTACTTTTTGTTGAATTTTGTTATATCAATATCAAATATTAGTTCAAACCTATATAAACATTCTAAAGTAAAACATTTATTAACCACGAAAGTAATTTCCTAAAAAGTCTATTTTAATTTTTATTGTTGTAAAATCATAAAAAGACATGGTAAGATTGCTTACATGATAGGACTGGTAAGAATAAATGGAGTTTAGTATTAATAGCATTATTATGAATAGCATATTACATAGTATTAAGTACTGCCCTGAAAGGAACTTTGTATTTTCAAAACACATTGCACAGAATTTCACAATAACTGCTCGATTTGATCAATTCAGGATATTTCACGTCGATTCAGAGAAACGAGTTCAAATTTTTAAAAGTCGAGTCGATTCGCTATGCAGCTGTAGTTCGTAAAAATTCCACCTTGGATTTGTAGCTCTTTGTTCGGCGATTGTATACAGTCAGCCACACTGTGCAACTTTTAAAATGCTGCCACAATAATACTATGAAGCCATAGCACGGACTCCTTTCTTTGCTTGAAGTATAAAGCAAATAAACTTTTTACCTCCTAAATGTCTACGTTAACCTGTATTGTTTTTTCAATATTTAAGTAGAAAGAAAGATTGCAATTTACACGTAGCATTTTAGGCCAAAATAACCAGGTTCAAAATTTTTCACTCTAAAAATTATTAAGAGAAAGTTCTTCGCCATAATATGAAAGAAGACAGCTTCCTTATTGCAAAGACTTCTCATTCTCAGAGCTCTCTCGGACAAGTATGATCATCTTTTCTAAAACATTTGCCTACCAAAAAGTAGTTTTTAAAATATTCAAGAATTTCTACTCACAACTTAGTTCAATATGTATTTATGAGCAAGTGTCTCCATAAATAATTTATTATTATCTAATATTTTGTTGTGCAACCTGGATACCTAATTATGGTTTTGACTGTACCTAGTCAAGAATCCTCAATAAAGTATATCGATATTAACTTTACTACGCCCCGGTGTATGTGCAAAGTGCATTATATGATGAAATACGAGTAGTACAGTATAAATGGATGGATATGAATAGCTTATTTGATGCAAAGGTTTTATTTAATTACGTGCCTCGCGGCTTTGCATCCATTTTGCATTTGAAGCGGTGGTGGTGTGGTGACCGAGTGGTAGGGCACCCAAAGACTACAAAGTTCCCAGGTTCGAATCTTGCCCGTGCTACATAAGTTTGTATACCAATCTGACTCATGTATGGTAGTTTTCATCGACCACCACTTGCTTCCAGTGCAGGAAAACATCGTGAGGAGACCTGCACTCTCGTTGATGATTATCAGCTAGTGTGTGAAAAGGAGAAGGCAATGGCAAACAACTCCATTAACATTGCCCAATGTAATGACCACGACCCTCAGTCATGAGGAATACGACTAAAGGAGCACTGTATCTGTTTATTTCTTTTAGCTGAGCCTCTGGATCCAGTTGCTGCACCACGTAGTATCAGCAGTCTTCCTCGGCAGCATCTTCTTCCTGGTGGGCAACGACGCGGGCGCACCGATCACCAACTTCAAGTTCTGTCTGAGCGTCCTCGTCTTCTTTATGTATACGTATATTATGATTCCTGTTTTGTTGTGTGAGTAACTTGATACATCACTAACTTTACTATTTTATTATTTAGTATTTATTCACCTGCAACGCCACTGCATTTTCTTTTTACACGACTGACAAAAAAAGGAGTGTTATGTTTTTTAGGGTTCATGTATGTATGTAAGTATGTAGGTATGTATGTATGTACGTATGTAAGTTTCTTTATTCCACCATAAGTCCTGAACGGCTTAACAGATTTTGATGTGAGAGGTATTTTTAGATTCCTTCCATTCCTCTAAGTGACATAGGCTATATGACGTCATCTCTCTCTCACGTCATCATAAAAACAAAATGGCGGATTATATATGCGATAAATAGACTTAGGTGACAATTCATCAACAAAATATCTCATCCGCAGATGAATTGTCACCATTTTCAAATTACTAGGCGTCAAATCATCCGCAAATATTTCCTCCGAGGATAAGATGTCTCCCTTTTCAAATTGCTAGGCGTCAAATCATCTGCAAATATCCAAAAAAATAAAATTTAATCAATCTCATCGAGTGGGGTATCAAATTGAAGGGCTTTAAAAGGCAATTCAAAAATGTATATAACTTATATGTTTGTATGTACTTTTTGAGTAAAAACATGTCAGTCGTGTTTTTTATTTTTTAATAATTAGCTTGTTATTTCAAGCAAGCCTATGAACCTTTCCCACCTAAGGGTAGAAGACACTGCAACCCAACCTTGGTCGGAAAAGTTTCATAGTGATTCATAGCATCTCTAAGGCGAGAATGAAGTTTTAAAGTAGAACTCGTTAAATGTTACAAGCTAAATAAGAACTAGGTACTTCGGCTTGTACTTATATTTATTCTGTGCTTGTACCACATAATTAATATTAGTACTACTTGCACTACAATTTTCTGATGGGCATGGCCTAATATTGCACTCAGAATCGGCTTCATACGAAAGAATTCCTTAATCGTCAATTAACGGACTTAAATTTTTTATCTCGCAAGATCTCCCTGGCTATAAAGCTTGTGCCGAAAATGTTCGTACAAAGACTTATTTAGTTATGACTTGTATAAGTAACAGACATTGGCAGAAGGGTTGCTACTCTGAAGTGGAAATGGGCAGGTCACATATGCCGTAGGGAGGACGGAAGATGGGGTTGAAAGTTACTGAAGTGAAGACCGCGGATGGGACGCAGAAAATAAGGCAAACCAGCTGCCCGTTGGAGTGACGACATCGCCAAAGTTGGAGGCCCATTATGGGAAAGGCTTGCTCAAGACCGAGAAGCTTGGCCTGCATTATAGGAGGCTTATGTCCTGCAGTGGATTTATTAAGCTGCAATAGAAGAAAGATGTTATGACTTAATTGATGGGTTTCTGTTACAGTTCCAACGGAGGTCCGTCTTCTACGGCGAGAGTACTTCAACAGATGGTACAGCCTCAAGGCGTACTACGCTGCACTGTCATTCTCCTCTCTACCTGTCATGGTAAGCTGAATTTCATCTGACTTCCTTCTATGTATTGTGATAGTTGTAAAACAGCGGATGTTATCGGGTAGTTATCCAAAGCAGCGGATAATAACGTATGAACAGCGGCTGACAACCGGCTGATTATCCGACTCAATACCAAAAGGTCATATGTTCAGGATTCGCGTGGAGGCCGCCGAGTGGGAATTGAAAAGAAAAATTGCCTGGTGCTGCTGGTTGACTATATTCTGTTTTTTTAATGACATTAAATTCAAAAGATAAATATTTCAAAATAACATCGACACTTTTACCTGAATTATTAATATTGAATTTACGTATAAAGTAGGTAAATAAACAAAAATAATCACTTATTGCATAAAACGGGTTCTATAAAAAACATAATGACATGTCAACCGTAGACAGCCGCTGTTTATGGATGATGACCATAGTCAGCGAAAAAAGCGGCTGGTCAGCGGCTGGCTTACTATGATAACAACCGGTTGTAAAGTAAGTTTCATATAATTTAAAAAAGCTTAAGACTCCGGAACTAGATTAATTAACTACATGTCACTACTTTAAAATGCTATGTAACAGTTAAGTTTTATCATATCAAATACCTACATTATACACATAATTAATTGAATTCCATTTGTTTATACTTATCTATGTATTCATTATTTGTTTAATTTTAGTATCGATTCGGAATTTTATAAATTAGGTGGGTACCCATCTAATATTTTTATTCATTAACAATTTACAATTCATATATACTATATACATTTAAACATAAAATTAACTAGGAAAACTAAAATCTAATATTAAAACTACTAAAAAGTAAACATAATAACTAATATTTACATCTAATTGGTTTTAACTTGCTTAGGTAGGTATGTCAGGTAACTTATCTATGTAGAGTATAATGTAATACTTATAAACAAATATAAACATTATTATATAAACAGTATACATTAATTAATAAATAATAAAATACTTATTAATTAATGTATAATGTTTATATTAATTATTCTACATACCTATTAATGTATAATGTCAATTATTCTACATAGGTGTACTTACCTAATTATTTTGATTTACTTATGTTTATTTTGTATTTATCTTTTCTTTTATTAAGTACGTCATATTACATACCATTTTTAGTTTTTTTTTTAGTTAATAAAATAGACGGATTGGGACTTTCGCAAAAATGATAGGTCACATAGAATTATGAGATGCCTACTAGTAAGTTCGAATTTATTTTTTATTTCTTAGAATTCAGTTAAAATGTTTCTATCAAAGTGGCCAGTGTATTCCCATACGAAGTCTTTGTTCGCTTGTCCCATGGGGTCACAAGATAACCTTATGGCTTCGCAAGATATCCTCTTATCAGAAAGAGTAACATCCAATACGAAGTTCGTTTGCATGGTTTTGCATTAAAAAAATGGTGATCTAAATAGTATTGCATAACATAGGTCATCATAATAATTACATATAATTGCATAGTTTTTTTTGTGTACTAAAATGTTGATAACTTCTATGGCGTCAAAGGTCATAATAATAATTAATACGTTACGGTTAGATTGCCATTTTAACCATCGAGATATAATGTACGTAGTAGTTGTATTTCGATGCATTTTAACCTATTTTTTTATGTTCTGTGGACGTAGCAATAAATACAATCTGACTACGTGCAGCGTTAAAAGCAGAAAGTTATGAAACTACGCTTGCAAATCGTTCACGAAGCAAAATCTCCGTGATGGAAAACGGAGAATCAAGAAAATTGAAATGTATTTACGAGTTCCGAGTTTCTGATACAAATGAGCGTTCAGTCGTACAGTATGAAAAGAGGACTTCATTTAAGCGAATCCAGTAGAATATTATAAATGCGAAAGTTTGGATGTGAGTTTGTGAGTATGTTTGTTACTCAATCACGCAAAATCTGCTGGACGGATTTTGATGAATTGAAGAAAAGTGGAAAAATATGCATCGCCGCGCGTTGCTCTACCTTGCTGCTTTCAACTTACATCTAGGACAACAAGAGGTTTATTCATCTCCGTTTAAGGTTATCCAAGAATACTTTGATTGTTCTCAGAGGAGGACCTCTAGAGAGCGGCCGCATTTCTTAACCGATTCCCGTGAAATTCGCTATTTGAGTTTTCCCTGGACGCATTTAATTTAATTTACGAACTAATTTTTTTATATTTTTTGTATTGATGTTTCTAAATAAGTAATTGTTTTTTTTTTCTATATCCCTACAACTACAACTCAACTTAGTTTAAATATATATGTGATTCCAAATGTCACCCAAAATCTATAGGGACTTGCAGAATTATCAGCGCTGCAGTGCATTGCGCTGCAGCTTTATGCTGAGCAAGGTCCTATTGGCAACCACTGCGACACCTACTATATAAAAGGTTATTAATAAGTTTTGTTTTGTGTCTACCTTGTCGCAGTTTGTGTTTAGTCAATTTATTTTCTTTCTTTCTTTCAAAAAAATTTTGAGAGTAGGTTCGATAAACATATGAAAATCGATAGTCGAGCAATTTCTTGGAAATTTTCGAAAATGGCGGATTGGCACCTAGGGCGCGTTTGGATTTTATGGCTCTTCTGACCATTTTGTGTTTGTTGTGACAACGAAATAATATATAAGCTTGCGTGGTCCACAGTTAGTATTTTAACATTACATATTTTACTTATTTTCAGGTAATCCTAGGCCTGCTGTTCATAGCGATCTGCTACTTGATGTCGGGCCAGCTGCTCGAGTGGGACCGGTTCGTTCTGTTCTCCATCAGCGGCATCCTCACCGGGTTGTGTTCGGAAGGCCTAGGGCTCGCTGTCGGCTCGGCTTTCAGTGTTACGGTAAGTACACGAGTACATATTTGACTTACCCTAATTAGTAAAATAAATAATCCTAATTACCCTAATCTTTACTTACTTACTACTGCGGCGCAGCGACCCGAAGTGGATCTTGGCCTCCGACACGAGATGACGCCATTTTTTGCGGTCTTGCACCAATTCCCGCCAGTTTTCCGCTCTGAGGCTCTGTGTATCCTAATCCTATCCTAACTAATACATATTATTAATGCGAAAGTGAGTCTGTTTGTTTGTTACCTCTTCCCGCTTTATCTACTGTTGGTAGATATATATATTTAATCTTCCTGAAATTTCGCATACACTTAGTTAGAAGCACGGAGAAGGACATAGGGTACCTTCCATCCCGAGAAAAATCTCTGTTCCCGTGGGAAAATCACTCGGGCAAAAGCTAGTAGTCATATAGGTAATAGTGCATACATACATGACATGTCTGTCAGACAAATCGTCAAGTACTTATAGAGGTTACGGCGGATTGTAAACAAATATCCAAAAAAATATCTAGAAGCATTAACACACGCAAAATGGTTCAGCTCCAAGCTACCAATCCTAACTAATATTATAAAAGCGAAAGTAAGTTTGTTTGTTTATTTATTTGTTTGTTTGTTACCTCTTCACGTTTTATCTACTAAACCAATTTTCCTGAAATTTTGCATACACATCGTTGGAAGTACTGAGAAGGACATAGGGTACTTTTCATCCTGGGAAAAGCACTGTTCCCATGGGAAATTTAAGCGGGCGAAGCCGCGGACAAAAGCTAGTCCTAACTAATATTATAAATGCGAAAGTGAGTTTGTTTGTTGGTTTGTTTGTTTGTTATTCACGCTTTATCTACTGAACCAATCTTCCTGAAATTTCGCATAAGTACACATAGCTGGAAGTAGGGAGAAGGACATAGGGTACCTTTCATCCCGGGAAAAAGCACTGTTCCCGTGGGAAATATAAGCGGGCGAAGCCGCGGACAAAAGCTAGTATTATATAAAATGTGAAAGTGAGTTTGTTTGTTACCTGTTCACGCTTTATCTACTTAACCAATCTTCCTTATATTTCGCATACACTTGCTATACACAGCTGAGAAGGACATAGGGTACCTTCATCCCAGGAAAATCACTGTTTCCGTTTGAAAATCACGCGGGTGAAGCAGCGGGCAAAAATTAGTAACTAGTAAATTACTTACTTCCTAATAACTTGGTTTCAGGCAGTTAAAAAAAACCTAAATAGTTTGGCTGTTTCCCTGGTTAGACATGCAATCACGTCTTTTAAAAAGTACAGACCCAGGACAGTACGATCCGGTGAGATAGGGAGTCAGGTCTTTCTGCATCCGACTGTACTTCATAATGTAACACACTGTTTCTCTTCCAGAACGGCTCCATAATCGGTCCGGCGACGGCAGCGCCCCTCCTATGCCTCTGCTGCTACGGAATGGGCTTCGGACCCCACATCGAAAAGACAATGAGAGCCTTAATGTCAGCCTCCTACCTACGCTACGGCCTATCAGGCTTCTCCTTAGCATTATACAAACATAGAGGTCCAATGGAGTGTAAAGAAGACTTCTGCTTATACTACGACCCTAAGTTGATTTTGCGCGATGTAGGAATGGCCGATGACAGCTATGGGATGCAAATGGCAGGGCTGTTGATATTCACTTTTATACACAGACTTTTAGCGTATCTTGCTTTAAGATATCGCCTCACAGCGGAATTTTCGAACAAGTTTATGGCCTATATCAGCAAATTTTTGAAGCATAGATAAGTTATTCAGCATTTTGGAATGTAGATAGGTACTTACTTAGGACCTGTTTTAATTAGTGGTATTATCAAATTAATAGCTCATCCAAAACTTATCTGCTAGATTTACTAATTCGATATGGTTTCCACAACTGTCTGATAAAGTAATCAAGCAGGTATTTATTATTAGATTTTTTTATAACATAGGGCGGCAAACGAGCAAGCGGGTCACCTGATGGTAAGCGATCACCGCTGCCCATGGACTACTGCAACACCAGGGGTATCACAAGAGTGTTGCCGGCCGGCCTTTCAAAAAGATGTAGACTCGTTTTTTGAAGGTTCCAATGTCGTATCGGTTCGGGAATACCGCCGCAGGAAGTTGGTTCCACAGTTTGGTCGTACGTGGCACGAAGTGTCTTTTAAAACGTACGGTGGTTGACAGCCAGTCATCCAGATGGTATGGATGAAACTTCAGCCTGTGACGGATGGTACGGTGGTGAAATTCTGCGGCAGGTATTACGTCGAACAATTCATCAGAGCACTCCCCATGATACATTCGGTAAAGAATGCACAAGGATGCGACATCCCTACGCAGAGCCAGAGGATCGAGACGGCTGACGAGATTCTCGTCATCGACGATGCGATATATAATTATGATATGACAAATTAAATTTAATATCACATAGGTATTTTATCTTCTATATTATAATTATAATCAGGCAATGCTATGCAATTTCAGAAAAATGCAAATACCTACCTATATAAAATTTTGTTATATAAATTAAGGTTGATTTAAGTTAGGTTAGTATATAAATAAACGGTGATATAGGTACCATAAGTTTTTAGGTTAAAGAAATTTAAAAATTAAATAAAAATGTCATTTCAAACGCCACAAGAATTCTCTATTTCAGTAGACCTACGACAATAAATTAAGCAATATTGGGCTTTCAATCCCTAGTCGTGAAGGTTAATTTGAAATCGTAAAACATCCGCTGCGTGACGTTAGTCGTAGCACATATCTGACTAGTGAAGGAATTTCACAACCACAGAATAAGAAATACTTAGTACTTACTGTACAGTAAAGCTTAGTTACTCAAACAGTAAGGCCTCAAGATTTTTTTTTTTTTTTTAATCTAAAGTTTTAGGGGCTTTTATCTTGACAGATATGCCAGCCCCATCGTACCCTTTTTTTTTTTTTTTTTTTTATTTTTTTTTAACGTGTGGAAAGACCTTCGTCTCGTCCATCCAGCCACGGGAAGCCGGACGGGTATGTGGGACTTGAACCCACTAAAACCACACGGAGTCAACCCCTGCCGCATATATGCCAGGACCGTGTGCTACTCTCGCTCCACAGCCCTGGCGCGGCGGCCGCTACCACGGCGGCCCCAGCACGGCTCGCTCCCGAAGCACCTCTCCAGCGAGAGGGTCGGAGCGGCCAGCGGGATAAGCACCAAAATTCCCGCTAGGGTAAAGGCACACTTGACCCGGGTGCGCCTTTCCACCCGAGGGCCGTTAAGCCGAGCGACGGAATCCCGTTTCCGACACCCAACCAGCCCTCAACTTTTTGGGACCCGACCAAGTCAGGCCCTACCACATCTCAGCCGCAGAGGACAGGTTGTCCCTATCCCCTGCGACCGAGACAGGCCCACCACGCGTCGGCCGCAGAGGACAGGGAGAGCGGCGCACCGCAATACCGACACGCCTCTTCCCCTGCGGCCCCACCGACACCGTGCCCAGCGCCACGGCCACGCTCGGTCGCGGGGGATAGGGAGAACGGCGCACCGCAATACCGGCACTCCTCTTCCCCCGCGACCCCTACCACGGCTGTGAGAGTAGGGCCGTGCCCCCTACTCTCACAGCCAGGCCACTCAAAGCGGCCTCCTCCCGGCCCGGGGTCGTCACTCCCGGGCCATGGGTTCCTCTTAGCTTCCCTGCGGCCGAGGCAACCGCTGGTACTGAGCCCCCCATCGCTACAAGATGGGAACCCGTTCGGGGGGGAGCCCCATCGTACCCTGCCTCAAGATTGATTGCAAATATATTTTTTAGTTTTTATTTTTAACGACATCTTGCCCATTTGCTCAACATGATTTTTACTTAGAAAATAATATTTTCACACACAGTCAATGGCCAACAAGGCTTCCGCGCGGTCAATTACATGACTATCGTACAATATATGGCTATAACCTATTTGTATCTGGAAGACTGTCCGTGAAAGTATACCTACCTTTAATTTATATATAGTTTATTTTTTGTGAGTGTACCTAAAGCTAATGTTAAATAAAGTACCAATACTATTAATTTACCTATTGGTATCTAACCAAACCACTAAGTTTATCTGTGATAGCTAATTCATATTTTAATAAGATAATTTTTTTTAACAATGAATATAAGGGTTTAAATCAATAAAGGATTGTTTTTTTACTCCCCTTATGCTAATGCATAACCGTTTACCCGTGCACCCACTGATAAACCATTAGGTTGCAGTGGGTGCACGGGTAAACAGAGAGTGTGGACCCCCTGGTGGATGAAGCTGGTGGGTGAATGGGTCGCGCTTGATGTATGTAGATAACCATGTTATTTCCGTTAAAAAGTAGGAAAAATAAAAAGAACTCTGGACTCTTGTCCATTCTCTGTCTAGCTAGAAGACGTAGTCACAACATGTGATTAAATATTTTTATAATTAGATAAATTAGATTGGAATTTCTTGCTGATCATAGTCCATAACATTCGTATCTTTTGTCCCGGCTTTGTGATCTGGATATCGATTGTAATCGTGTTTTGAATAGTTTGTGTTTTTTACATAAACGAGAAATGGCGTAAAAAGCTCTGCTATTAATACCTACCACAGAACATATAAAAAGCTCTGCTATTAATACCACAGAACATATATATGTTCTGTGATTAATACACCATTAAGACACTATTATGTGTGACTAAACGTTTGCAGAATCGACACCGAACAAACTGAAACGTTCACTGCGAGAAAATATGCTTAGGCAATATTCTTCTCTATTTGTGCTTAGCAGTTTCTCCGTTTGTTCGCTAGAAATTGTAGCTTAGCAAAAATGACATGTTTTGTTCTAAAGCAGTAACACCGGTGATATTATTTTATCAAGACAACCAAATTTGTTGAATATACAGGGTATGCTGTTATACTATACACATACACATAGCAATAGCCAACAGTATACCCACGCATTTTGTTGTCTGGATAAATATCACCGATGTTACTGGCTAAAGATATATGTACCTACATAGGTAGGTACTACAAATTTTAGGTTTGGGGTATTATTATTTGTTATTAAATATACAATGTGTATTTATTTCAATGCTATTTCTCGTAGGTACCTTTTCTGTTATACCGCATTTTCAAACCTTGGTACTATATAGCAGTACAACCACACAGATTTATAGATAGGTACCTTTGAATATTTAATCTCAGTAAGAGAGTAAATAATCAAAGATAGGTACCTATTATTAAAAGTACTTTGAATAGAACCGAAACGTCTCTCGGCTCTCCTATTGACCGACAAAATTTGTAATTAGTAAATATACACCGAATTTTGTAGTCAAATCAAAATTCAGCTTGATCCGTTCATTTGATATCAATGAACCTTTGCCTTTTATATTTAGATTCACTGTTTAGAAAAACATGTCCACAATCGATAAGAGGTTATGAACTTGCACAATAAAAACATAGTTATTTAGGTACTTCACAATATAAACATATTTCTCTATCACATATTTTAACTTATAGATAAAATATATAGATACCGTAGCACCGTAGGCAAATGAAAAATTACACTAAGCGAACCGTAGGTATGTGACGGTACTATATAAAAATCACGTGTCCAAAACACGGCAAACATCAAGATAAGGAGTGTTTATCGGGACTCCCGATAAACACTCCTTATCTTGATGTTTGCCCTGTTTTTATTTTATTCCATCTAGAGAGATTCTCTCCCAAAATTCCCATAGGGGTGTAGATCCGGGCCAAACCTAGTAGTGAACCTATATATTCATATTACCAGCAGAAAATACTATTTTCTGCTGGTAATATATAGGTTCACTATATAATATTGAAGCTGTTTACGTATGATGATATGTATTTATATTATGGTACTAGGTATAGTATTTAATCTGTAACTACGTAGATGGGTATTTCTATCGTCAATTAAAAGATATGAAAGATCAAATCTTCACTTCACGGCCGCATCGAGTGACAAGCAAAGATAAGCTAGTGTACTAAAATAAAAGCCACGAATGCGCAATTATATCAGAATTAATAGATCTCTACAGAGATTTACCAAATTTGGAGCCATATTTATAACACTACTAGCTTTTGCCCGCGACTTCGCCCGCGTGAATTTCCCACGGGAACAGTGCTTTTACCCGGGATAAAAAGTAGCGTATGTGCTATTCCAGGTCATTATCTAACTCTGTACCAAATTTCATCGAGATCCGTCCAGTAGATTTTGCGTGATTGAGTAACAAACATCCTCACAAACTCACAAATTCACAAACTCACATCCAAACTTTCGCATTTATAATATTAGTATGGATACGTGAATACGTGATTTCACGCCAGACCAGAAGACGACTCGCGACTGATTCTCTAGCGAGATGGCGCGTCGGATGGCATCCGTGTAGCCGAAACACAATTTGCGGATGGCAACAAAGCTCCCTCCAAGGTCACCTTGGATGGGAGGCGTGATTCCATCCGTGTGGTTCATGCAACGATAACGAAACGACTACACAGCTGAATGCAGCTGTCGTTATCATTACATACATAGGTAGGTATCTACACTAAAACTATTAGTGTGACTTGGAACACCTTGGGCACCTAATTTATGCCGTTGTTACTGTAGCTTCTTGAGCTAACTCAGTCTTCAAATCCCAGTCGCGGTACTCACAAGCAAGCAGTCTCAAGCTATCTTTAAACTCAACAAGTATTTTTATTAATAACCAGCGCCCCTTAATTATCCAGATTGGCGAAGTGTAAAGTACAGTCCACACACCACATTGTTCTGGAGGTACTTACTGTGCAAAGGCACAGAATACTTAATAGTACAAGTAGCAAAGGTGCAAATATACTTAGTTTATCCTCAAGGGACCATATGGTGACAAAACACGAAATTAAAAAAAAAATTGACATGGTCTTTTTATGCTATCCTTACTAATCCAGCCATTTTAATGACAGTCATCCATTTTAATTTAAAAACATTGTTCTTGTCTTGTCAGTGGAGTATTTTCCATGCCTCTCTGTCCTCAGCTGTCCGTTTGACCTCTGTACGACACGACCCTTGCTTCTCCTTTACTTATCTTGTCAAAATATGCACTTCTGGCAAAACGGTACTAATTATAAAAGTCTCCACGCCTGTTCAGTATGAACGCGACACAATGAAAACCGCACGAAACTTGTACTTTCGTGCATAATATCTCATTGTTTCGTGCGGTTTTCATGAGCATGTGGTTTTCACCAACGCGCATAGTGATCCATGAGGAAGGTCATTTGGTGTATAATCTGAGCAGGCAAATATCGAAATCAGAATAATTATAGTAATCTTGTATGACGTGGGTATGACAAAGACTGAAGACTCATGGTATTATTATTTGAGGTGAAAGTCCAGGGTATCAATTTTGTTATAAACGATAAGTTTAATCGTGACTCAATGGTTTTTCAATAGTAGTGTTTTACTCCGTAGGTACTTATATTAATTCTGTGACTCCGACTCAAAGTACCCGAAACGCAAATTACCTAATACACAGATGACTAGTTATTGATTTTATGAATTACCACACAGATGTTTACATACAAGAACTGTGTAAAAACCTTCTATTGAAACACCATTGAGACACAATTATGAATTAATGTTACCAGAATCAACAATCTGGGGGCCGATTCTACTAGTTTGAGACACGACATCTACGTTTTGTAATAAGTAGAATCGGCCCCCAGATCTTCATCAACTCAGTAATTAGAAATCAATATAATGAGGATATAATATATGATTGCTGATGTAATAGTGTTGTTGTTGATAAGAGCGTGGCTTCATTAAATCTATTTTAGTTCCAACTAATTAGCCAATATTATACGACGTCCCAAATTAGTTTGTTACCTCATAGATCTTGTTGGTAAACAAATTTCTTGGCTGATGCCATATAAACAAATGTGACATGTCATTAAACCAAACAGAATTTAATTATGGCTAAAAACTGATGTTGTAGGCGGAAAATTAAAGAAAAAAATGTTAGAACAATCAAAAATATAATATAAAAACATATTATGTACGATAACAGTTACCAATAACTGAAAATCACAAAAAAGATAACAATGTGACCATGGTAAATATCTTATTCTTACATTTAAACTGGTGTTACGTGAGTCATTCAAATACTCATTAAACTATAGTGAATTAAAAATATTTTGCTGATCGCTAACTGCTATGATTACTTAAAAGTGGCCTTATAAATTACTCAGTCAATCCTTGCAGACGTCCAAGGCATCCTGCTTTTCTTCGGCAAGTTCCTTGCCTGTCTCATCTAACATTTTACGTGCAAAATCACTGATGGTTAGACCCTCAACAATCTTCCATTTTCCATTGGTTACAGTAACAGGGAATGAGAAGACGACATCACGAGGTGTGCCGTAAGATCCGTCAGAGACTACGCCCATGCTGACCCAGCGATCACCAGTGCCCAAGAACCAATCTCTCATGTGATCTGATGCAGCCTTAGCAGCAGACAAAGCCGACGACATTTTCCTGGCAGCTATCACTGCAGCTCCACGCTTCTGTACGGTGCTAACAAATGTGGTCTTCAAGTACTCGTCATCATTAACAACTGCTGGCACTGGTTTTTGTACTCCGCCAATGTTGACCTGAGCATTGCTTGCATCAGGGAACTGTGTGGAGGAATGGTTTCCCCAAATGATGACATTCTTGACCTCACGTACTGGCACTCCAATCTTAGCTGCCAACTGAGACTGGGCACGGTTCTGATCCAGACGGGTCATAGCTGTAAAGTTCTCTTTAGGGATTGATGGTGCATATTTTGAGCAGATCAAAGCATTTGTGTTAGCAGGATTGCCAACAACAAGAACTTTGACATCCTTACGTGCAACTTTGTCCATAGCTTGCCCTTGCTCTTTGAAAATTTTAACATTGGCGGAGAGGAGGTCCTTTCTCTCCATACCTTCTCTCCTGGGCATGGCTCCGACTAAGAAAGCTGCGGCAACATCTCTAAAAGCTTCCTCTGGGTTAGCTGTGGGCAGTACTCCGGCAAGGAGAGGCAGGGCACAGTCAGCCAATTCCATCACTACTCCTTCTAGGACCCCCATCATTGGGGCAATATCGAGGAGATGAAGGTAGACAGGCTGCTCTGGGCCAAACACAGCGCCTGAGGCAATCTGGTACAGCAGAGAGTAGGCGATTTGACCCGCTGCTCCCGTCACAACAACTTTAATTGGTGCAGCCTGAAATTTCATGGTAAATAATTAGTACATAATATCTTGATGGGAAATAAGGTTAGATTGTATCTTAGAATAAAGTTGTGACACCATACCATTTACATACAGATAACCTTTGATATTTTATGATATACTTAGTAACTTTTATGTACTTCAACAACATAATTATTTTTATCTTATTAGAATCTTGTAAGAGGTCTTGTATAAAAAGTAAGTATATTACATAACATAACATTGATAAACTCAGTTTATAATTAGCTAAGTATAATAAGTAGGTATTCACCATATTAGCCGGTTTTGAAACAACAACTGGTACTGTATCAGAACTATTGGGGGTAGTCGGAGCACAGCAAAAACATGACATTATTGAAAGCTAGACTGTGTTCTAATAATTTATCTAAATTATATTGAAATTATGATATTATTTTTATCTCACGATTAGCAGATAAAGGAACAGCTTGTTGATCGAAGCGCATATCTGATGTGAAATGTAATATCAATAGGTAACTGCTAAGTACTTTAAAACTATTTAATATCGATGAATTTATGTACATATTTTATAACCTATAAAGGTCAGCTGAATGTCACTGGAGATAACAAGTGCATTCTAAAAAGGATACATACCATTCTATAAACGATAATTTTAACAAGTAATTTGTTGCAGAGTCACCAACGCCGATTATTCAACGACCTTGCACTAGCCGCTAATGAATTTGCTTGATATATTTACGAACGAATGCCCGGCCCGGTAAACTTGTTTTGGTTATAAAGCAGGAAAATGTTACATAAAACGAATCTACTGTACATACGGCTACCGCTACCGCGCAAATCCGAAATCCACGATTTGTTCCCTCTTTTGCTTAAATCGGATGCCGAGCCGAGTTGACCCGATGCCGTGCCGAAACGAGACGAACGAAGACCAAAGAAGAAGTGACACTTGAAGACTTGACAATTATGACTTTGACATTTTGCCAGCATTTTGACATTTCCTAAAGGCTACCAACTTTAAAATAATAGGTAGGTACTTGACTACTAAACGCATGGAAAAATTATACCTAACTTCCCACTAAACGTGCTAGTGCAATGCGCATAATCCATAGACAACTGACCCTTACTTGAGTAAGTCTATATTGTCTATGCTATATTTGTCAATTCTATTTAGTTTGTGGTCTATTTCTATTTATGACATAACAATAAATAACCTCAAATTCTTTCTTTTCGTGTTCTACATTATAGAGAAGTTCTTTGCTAAGTGATATTTTTACAGTAAAATATTTAAATGTATTAATAGGTCCGATATAACTATGTCGTTGCTCCGATCTACGAAGTTTGTGCGATATTTTACTGGTGCGGCGCGGACGCTCATATTGAACAGTGCGAAAGCCGCTGAATCAAATACTCTAATAAACCCGAAAACACTTTGTGGGCTTAATAAGTAAGTAATTTTCTATAAAACTATCATTAAATTAGGTATCTCAGATCGTTTGTCCATCAATATTTTGTTGAAATTAATTTTACAACCTGATTAGTAAGAGATTTTTATAAAAGAATACTAAGTTATGTACCATTTCTTTCATAAACGTTTTAACGTTGGTGTCGTGTCTACTCACCACTGTGTGTGTATTTCATGAAAGACATTCAAGTTTCCGTAGGAAAGAACCCTGGTTCCATTGTTTTCCATCTCTTCCTGCCATTTGTATTCCTGGATTTATATGATCAACTAGCTTTCGCCCGCGTGAAGTTCCCACGGGAACAGTGCTTTTTCCCGGGATGAAAGGTGCCCTATGTCCTTCTCCGTACTTCCAGCTATGTGTATGCAAAATTTCAGGAAGATTGGTTCAGTAGATAAAGCGTGAAGAGGTAACAAACAAACAAACCAACAAACAAACAAACTCACTTTCGCATTTATAATATTAGTAAGGATTAGGATAACTAAATTATAGATAACAGTTACCTACACTTAGCATGATTTCCATTATATATGTCAAGTACTATCTAAAGGATCCGCACTGCTTCTACCTAGATTTCCATTATATATGTCAAGTACCTGTCTAAAGGAAATGCATTGCACCTACCTACTGTGGCTATAGCTAAATATCAATGGGTGCTCATTGAGCACCATTTTGTATTGCTGCAGCACACAGGCACAGCACAGAATGTGTGTCACAAATTATTATTTTGTTGTATGATTGTTGGTGTTTTATGTGGGCTATTGTGTGTGTACTGTAGTGTAATTACAAATAAAGATTTTATCTATCTATGTAACTACTAAGTATTTGAAATCGAACTATATTCTTATTTAAGCATGATTTGTTTTCCAACTTTCAGTGTACTTGTGAGAGACTATGCAACATCAAAGAAGACAGAGAGTCTTGAGCCACTATTACAAAAATTGGATTCTGATGTCCGGCGCATCGGTCGGATTTCGAAGAAAGACATTGATGAAGTGTTTGACGAAATACGGTCTAAAAATAACATCACCAGTTCACAATCATTACTTGTTATACGATGCTGTGGTACATATTTTGATTATTTACTAGCTATGCCCCTGTGGCTTCATTGTTGTGGGAATTATGAAATTCTGGATATCATACACAGAAAGAATTTTTCAAATCAGACTGGTAGATTCAGAGATTAGTGTGTTAAAACTAAGAATTAGTTTAAATTTAATATTATATTCACACTAGTTTCGCCCCGGGGCTTGGATCCCGTGGGTATATAGGGATAAAAAGTATCCTATGTATCATACTATTCCTAGTATTTTTCTACCTGTACACTAAATTTCATCGAAATCCACCTAGTAGATTTTGCGTGATGTGATACTCGCATCCAAACTTTCATATTTACAATATTAGTTGGATTTGGAAATTGGATATGTTTATATGATAGTGTTTCTAGTATTGTTGGAGATTTTCTGGAGACTGAATATTCAAAAAAAATAATCTAAATTCTAATTTTATTGAACTATAAATTCTTTAAATTGTTGTAAGTATATTCAAACCTCTGTAATATTTTGATTCAAATCGAAGTGCACCTATGAAATTAGTTATGAGTCATGTCTAATTTATTTTAGTTTATTAAGAACACAAAACAGACAGTTTACAAAGGTACATCTTAAATAAGTAATTTGTATGCAATACAGATCCAGTAAACGTCTAAAATATTGTGTACACAACATGATCCATTTAAGCAAGCCATTAACAGTACTAAAAGTGTAGCTCTGAAAAGTAAATATTTCTATTTATAAGGAAAATCATGAACATGAATTCTTGTAGGAATGATTACCACTAAAAAGAAAAAAGAAAAGAACACTATGGAAATAATTTTTGAACAAAAGTACGGAATTGATTGTAACTAAGCAAAATTTCACACACAGATCTATCTGAAACTGAATCAAACTTTATGGATATTGAAGAGCACTTTAGAATTTTTTATTACAATTATTCTTTTATTTATATCTTTCTATTTTTACAACAGTCTTTGTCCAACTTTGCCCAACACTGGTTGGCTATTAATAATAACTACAATCTTATTCTAGGCGAGTTAGTCCCCGAAGAGTTACCAGAACAGAGAACCCTGCTAGTCCAGAAGATATGGAACGTCCTTACAGAGAGGGGTATCCCCATGGACATCTCACATTATAATGCTTTACTCCGAGTGTATATCGAAAATGAACACCCATTCTCACCAGCTCAGTTCTTGGAGGAGTTGGAGAAGAAAGGATTAGAGCCAAACAGGTTGGTTTTGTCATTTGTAAATTGCATAATTTTTTGGGGTGTTTACTGCAAATCTTTATGAAGCTAGATTTCATAGAGAAATAAAATAACCCTTTCTGCCTTTTGAAGTCGTTGAAAAGGATTTCAGGGCAATACAGAGACATGAGAACAAAGTTCTTAAATGGTATCTCTTTGGATAATGGTGAGCTCAACATTATGTTGAACAAACCATTGTTACAAGAGGCTAAATCTATATACTCCTTCCGGAGAGTTGTGATGGCTCAAAAATAATTTGTAAACTAGGAAGTCCCTTATGAGGCTGGCATAGTCGCATTACGCGACTGAAGCGTCAAAAAAAATAGAGAACTTTAAACACTGTGAATGATTCACTTTAAAAACTTTTTCTGAAATTTTATTTTTTAGAGTTACATACCAAAGACTTATGTGGAGATACTGTCAAGACGGCGACGTAGAGGGCGCCACGAGAGTCCTAGAAAAGATGAGGGAACTAAATTTCCCCGTGTCAGAACCTGTACTAAATGCTTTGGTCATGGGCCATGCATTCCACGGTGACACCGATGGTGCCAAAGCAGTGTTGCAGACGATGGCTGGAGCAGGGCTTCAACCTTCGAATAGGACTTATACGTTGCTAGCTTGTGGTTTCGCTAGAAAGGGAGACTTGGCTGGAGTAGAAGATGTTATCAAAACTTCTACGGAAAACGATGCTTATATGACTGATAAGGTAAGGACTGAAATTTTACATAGCACAAACCTTTTTTATATATATTTGTTGTAGCTGACGTTTCGTTCGAAGTTGCATTCGCCATGATCGCATTCATGCTAGCTAAGTCCCGTTAATATTATAGTTATGTGTTTATCAAGTTTAAGAAAGACTAAGTTTAACTAGGACAAGCAAGAAATAACATTATTGTCCAGCGGTCTAGTTATGTGTGGCCTTATAGAACTGGACTACTAGAGGTTTAAAGTTCTAAATAGTTGAAATTTTACACGTAGCTAATGATAATAATCATGACCTAAGGATCTGCTTCCAACAATCGGATTCCAATTTATGTTAAAAAAGCGAGCCGACACGCGTTTTGTAAAGTACTCTAGTGTATCTGATAATTCACCTGGCGTATCATAAAACACACCAGGCATATCTCATAACACGCCAGGCGTGTTTTTAACGAAAGTTATGTGTATGTTTAAATAACTCTCTAAATTAAACAATATATTAAACCTTAGCTTCCGTCATTGCAATTTTTTTCAAGTGAAGGTGCTACGGCACGTAAAGTAGTTTATGCGGAATAGTAAATAATATCCATTAGGAATACTTATTATCATTTAATTTTAACAGTAACAACATATGTAATTCAATAGTAATGCAACAATTTTATTTATCTATTCCAGGATATTCTTGATATAGTAGAACATTTATCTATTGGTGGTCACAGTGATAAAGTGGAGCAACTGTTTCCACATCTTCAGAAAAGTATTGGGTACAACCAAGAGGTTTGCAACCTCATCCTACGCCTCCTAAACAAGGGGCTGGACGAAACTGCCAAGAAAGTCATGAGAACGATGCCTAAATCCACAAATATTGATGACACAATGTTCAAAGGCGCCTTCTTTGTTAAACATCTACTTAAACTTAACAGGCCTGTTGATTCCGTGATCAAGACATGCAGTGATCTTCAAAAGGAGGAATTAGTACCAAACGCATTTTACATCGCTACCGAAGTGGCTTTAGGGTTGGGACAGACTGAATTAGCTCAATGTCTATTTAAAGAACTAAAAAGAAGTGGCATTGAGATTCGACAACATTATTACTGGCCGCTACTTGTGCAGAAGGGAAAAGAGGGAGATGAAGAAGGATTGTTGCAAGTTTTGAGAAATATGTCATCAGAAGACATGGTGCCGACAGGAGAAACTTTAAGGGACTATGTGATACCATACATGATCGAAAAAGACACCCCGCAAAATGTAATTCTCAAACTGCAAATCAGTGGCATTCCAACTATAGTGTGCGCGAGGAATATCATGCTGGAGCTTTTAGAATCCGGCAAAATGAAGAAAGCTGCCGAAATTGCTATCGAATACCATCCAAGGGGGCACTACAATTTGGTTGCACGACCTCTTCTAAATGGCTTGAGCAAGACTAAAGATATTGATTCTTTCGTAACGATTTTGCATGTCACTAGTAGCAAACAGGCATCTTTGGAAGATGAGTCAAATGAGGAAGTCCAGGTTGATGATAAGGATGTAAATGAAACGGGACGTTTAGTGAGATCTGCCACTAGAATTCTTGGTGATCCACGATTATGTGAAGAGCTGCTAACTAAAGTTCATTCTAAGGGTATAAGAATCAGTGCCGAAGCAGCGGAATCTATTCAGTCATACCTCGGTGAACAGATGACAATAAAGCTGTCAGAATTGCTGACACAGCTAACATCGAGTGATTTAGAATTAGCGCCGGTTGAGAGTGTTAAACGGGATCCAGGAGTTCGAAACTCGGGCCAGTTAGAACAACTGATCAATAGATTGAAGACTAAAGAAGGTTCCAATATTAAACGCTTACAGAAGCAATTGCTTTCATTGTATATAAAGGAAAATAATACTGAAAAAGTAAAGAGCTATGTTGAAGAGTTGAAAGCTGAAAATTTCGAGCTAGGTCCGGCAATGTTGGCGCAGCTTTATGAGTTTTACTGTCAGAACGATGAAATTGACAAGGCCAATGATTGTAAAGCTCAGATATATGAAAAGAACCCGGAGTTTGTGTTGAATAAGTATAAGTTGATACAAATGGTGTATGCGTTAGTAAGAGCGGACAGATACGAAGAAGCTGTGAAGTTTATTCAAGAGAATAAAATACCGGAGGATAACGAAGTGTCTGGTTTCGCTTACAATTCCAAATGTTGGCAGATGTTGAATTTGTTGGCAGAGCAGAAGGATGATGTTAAGGTAAGATTTATGTTTAAGCCTGACCTGATCCACTAAGGGCGGTGGCGGCCGAGTGGTAGGGCGCCCGCCTGTGGCCGCAAAGGTCCCAGGTTCGAATCCTGCCACCAAACATCGTGAGGAAACCTGCACTCTGGTTGATGATTATCAGTTGGTGTGTGAAATGGAGAAGCCAATGGCAAACCACTCCATTAAAATTGCCAAGTGAGTCGTTGTGTGTGTTTCATTCCATATAATGACCACGACCCTCAGTCATGAGGAATACGACTAAAGAGAGATCCACTAAGCAACATATGCTTTCTTCGATGGACTTAAAGTGAAGCCCATCATGCTTTTCACTCATCTACACAATCAATGATGCCGAGTGGATCCGAGGCTTGATTTTTCATCATAATCATCTGAGCCACAAAAAGTCTACAGCTATTATTTAATCCATGACTTTATATTTTAGGTTAAAGAACTAACGAACCTCCTAATCGAAAACAACTACATTGAAGCTTCAAACGTGATGTTAGGGCCTTTGATCAAGGTCCACCTCCTAAAAGACGACATAGATGGCGCTCTCAAAGAATTTGAGCATTGTTGTAAACAATACCGGAGTACCCCATGGAAAGGAGAACTGATGAAGGCTCTCATCTTAAAGGAAGACGCTACGAAACTGCAGTGGTTGGCTGATCTTAGCACTCAGGTATTTATTATACTAGTAATCACTTTAAACATGCAATTCTTGTTGATGAAGTCGATAGTTAGCTTCGTTTCAATGTCTAGTATAAGTGAGCTGATAAATGAAATAAAAAGTCTTAAGTGATAAGATAATACTCTTAGTAATTCTGATAACACGCCAGGCTTATCATAAAAGACGCTACGCGTGTTATAAAGCACACCAGGCGAATCATAAAACACGCTAGGCCTATTATAAATCACACCAGGCGTATCATAAAATACTATACTATTATAAAACATACCAGCCGTATCATAAAACGCTGTAACCTATTAAAAAATACATCTGGCGTATCATTAAATGCGCTAGGTGTGTATTATGAAACACGCTAAGGAAACCATAAAATACGCTAAGCATATCTTATAACACGCCATGCGTATCATAAAACACGCTAGTCGTATATTATGATACACGCTAAGCGAACCATAAAACACGCTAAGCGTACCATAAAACACGCTAAGCGTATCACGAAACACGCCAGGCGTAACACGCTGAGCGAACGCCAGGCGTATTTTTTTATTTTTTTTTTAATCAACGTTATATTCTCCAGATCCATGGCGAAGTGAACATTCTTCACGACCTAGTGTTGGCCTTTGTGGAGTGCGGGCGGCTGCGGCAGGCTCGCCGCATACTGGAAACTCCAGGAATGCATACACGATTCAGGAGATTGGACGATGCTTGTCTTAGATATGTTGAGGTAAATGCATTTTTATGTCATTTCGCTTATACACGCTGAATTCTCACTGTTTCTGGACAAAAATTGTCGTATCCTAACTAATATTATAAATGCGAAAGTGAGTAGTGCGAACCGCCAAGATATGGAATTCTCTCCCCGCGTCGCTGTTTCCTGTCACTTATAATTTAGGGGTTTTCAAGGCAAGAGCGAATAGGCATATTTTGTGTTTGCGTGTACCACCCTAAACCTCGTCTTTGCTTCCCATCAGGCAAGATAGTGGTCAAAAGAACTCAGATTTTTAATAAAAAAAAAATATATTTGGTTGTTTGTTACCTCTTCACGCTTTATCTACAGAATTAATCTTCCTGAAATTTCGCATACACATAGTTAGAAGTACTGAGAAGGACTTAGGGTACTATTCATCCCGGGGAATAGCATTATTCCCGTGGGAAATTCACGCGGAAGAAGCCGCTGGCAAAAGCTAGTACATTAATATATACAGGTAGGACGCTTACTTGTCAAATATGTGCGACATAACGAGTAGAAAATAAATGGGTGCGCTGTGTTCCCTTAGCTGGCAACACTGGGTATTTATTAACCAATCACATAGATTGTGCATATCTATATGACGACCATTCGATTTGGTATTGCAATGGTAAAAAAACGTAGTTCGTTTTCTATTCTTTTATGTCGTACTGTAACACTGACACTATTGTTATTTTGGACAGAAGTGATTTGGCCTGAAAACGCCGCGCTGGCCAGTAACTGTTGAAAAAGCATTTCGTAAAAAAAATCTGTACAAAATATTTATGTCAAATATATGTTTCTAACGACTGGCCACTAAGAAAAAAATAAAATATAAAAAAAGTGGACATGATTTTTTGACAGTTCGACGGCACGTATTGGCGTAATATTTTAGTTAAATTAACCAGTAGTTTAAGATCATTGTTATAATTTTTTCTATTTCCCAAGTTCAATACTTATTTAATATAGAAACAGTATCAGTTCAAGTGAACCTTTTATTTTTTCCACATTTCCCGTTTCACCTAAGCAGTTGAGTTAACAAAATCTCAATATGTTTTCTTTTTTCTCACTATACAGGTTATGTTGCCTGTAATTTTATTTTATTTATTCACAGGAGGGCAAATCAGAACACCTGGAAGGCTTACTGGAAGCGACCAAGGAGCTCTCCCACATCGATCGTTCCAATATGTTCTACCACCTGCTGGTGACGTACTGCAGATCGGACGACACCGACAAGGCCGTGGGGCTCTGGACCGTGCTGCAGGAGGAGGGGGAGATACCCAGCGACCAGTTCCTCACATATCTCGGGAAACATCTCAAGTCAAAGAACAGGTATATTAGCATAACATATTCTATTACCTGTTCCACCTCGGGAAACATCTCAAATCAAAGACGGGAAATATCTCAAATCAAAGAACAGGTATATTAGCATAACATATTCTATTACCTGTTCCACCTGCATCTCAAATCAAAGACAAATATCTCAAATCAAAGAACAGGTATATTAGCATAACATATTCTATTACCTGTTCCACCTCGGGAAACATCTCAAATCAAAGACGGGAAATATCTCAAATCAAAGAACAGGTATATTAGCATAACATATTCTATTACCTGTTCCACCTCGGGAAACATCTCAAATCAAAGACGGGAAATATCTCAAATCAAAGAACAGGTATATTAGCATAACATATTCTATTACCTGTTCCACCTCGAAACATCTCAAATCAAAGACGGGAAATATCTCAAATCAAAGAACAGGTATATTAGCATAACATATTCTATTACCTGTTCCACCTCGGGAAACATCTCAAATCAAAGACGGGAAATATCTCAAATCAAAGAACAGGTATATTAGCATAACATATTCTATTACCTGTTCCACCTCGGGAAACATCTCAAATCAAAGACGGGAAATATCTCAAATCAAAGAACAGGTATATTAGCATAACATATTCTATTACCTGTTCCACCTCCGAGAAACATCTCAAATCAAAGACGGGAAATATCTCAAATCAAAGAACAGGTATATTAGCATAACATATTCTATTACCTGTTCCACCTCGAAACATCTCAAATCAAAGACGGAAATATCTCAAATCAAAGAACAGGTATATTAGCATAACATATTCTATTACCTGTTCCACCTCGGGAAACATCTCAAATCAAAGACGGGAAATATCTCAAATCAAAGAACAGGTATATTAGCATAACATATTCTATTACCTGTTCCACCTCGGGAAACATCTTAAATCAAAGAACAGGTATAGAACAGGTATACTTCAAAGGCTTACTGAAAGCGACCAAGGGATTCTCCCACATCGACGGCTCCAACCAACATGTTCTACCACCTATTCCACCTCGGGAAAGGTTAATATATGGAAGGCTTAGGAATCGACCAAGGAGCTCTCCTAATATTATAAATGCGAAAGTGAGTTTGTTTGTTATCTCTTCACGCATTATCTACTGAACCAATCTTCCTGAAATTTCGCATACACAAAGAGTATGTAGGGTTACGGACCTACATCACACTGTACCATTATGTCATATGTATACTTATGTTTATTTTAATTGTTTATGTTACTTCAACGGAGCGGAGACTACATTAGTAGTTCTCCGGCGTCCATATTAAACGGTCAACTCAATCCAGTATTTCAATCAGTGATCCTTCTAGTACCCAAATGAACTATTTTTAAGACAGAACACGCTTAGACACTTCCAATATTACAGTAATTACACAGAGACAATTTAATTATACTGTTCATACACAATCACAGTATATTGGTGACCCCGACGTGATTTATTTTTATTTTGTGTATAGACATAGACATTATATGTAACCAAACATGTTAATTATTTTAAAAAGTTAATTTACTTAAATTTGTCACATTTTAGTTTAAAGAAAGCTTTTAGTTATAACGATTTTGTGATGTGTTTTAAAGTACATATAAAGATACCAAAAGTTGTATTTTGTTGCAATTTTTTCATCAATAATTACACTGATTTACAGTTCCTTATTTTTAATGTACAATTTTTTGTCAAATCATTACTTGTTACAAATACTTTTAGTTATTATTTTTTATGTACTTATCATCCTTCTTTAATTTTTTTTTTTCATAGCTACATATGTGTAGCCAACCACAGCATACATGTTTTTAAAGTTAAAGGAATATATTTTATATATATTTTTTTTTTTTTTAAGGGGATGTAGATGTAGGGTTACGGACCTACATCACACTGTACCATTATGTCATATGTATACTTATGTTTATTTTAATTGTTTATGTTACTTCAACGGAGCGGAGACTACATTAGTAGTTCTCCGGCGTCCATATTAAACGGTCAACTCAATCCAGTATTTCAATCAGTGATCCTTCTAGTACCCAAATGAACTATTTTTAAGACAGAACACGCTTAGACACTTCCAATATTACAGTAATTACACAGAGACAATTTAATTATACTGTTCATACACAATCACAGTATAAGTACTTAGAAGAATATATGGTACCTTTTATCCTGGGAAAAGGCACTGTTCCCGTTTCACGCGGGCGAAGTCGTGGGCAAAAGCTAGTTTTCTATAATTTTAAAGTAGACGTAAAAATACTTTTGAACATCAAATTTCTGAATAAATGATTTGAATTTGAATTACAGGCAAGTCCCATTCGTCATGCCCGAAGACACAACTGTGAAAGTAAAAAAGGCAGTAGTAACAAAACCAAAGCCAAAAGAAACAATAAATAAACCGACCAAGGCTGAAGTAACGGATCAAGTTGAAAAACTCATAAACGATGGAAAACTAGACGAAGCAACTACTTTTACAGTGAAAAGTATCAAGGAAGGTGTCATTCCCAAATCGAACGTTCTCAAATATTTAATAAAAAATCTTGCCGAAGAGGGTAACGTTGAAAAAATCAAAGAAATTGGGCAGTATGCCAGTGAAACTTTAAGGAAACGCATAACGTACGATGACAAACTAACTTTGGCCATATTCAAAAATGGCTCTGGAGCGGAACATATTGACAGTTTGTTGGAAAAAGTTAGCAAGGCACGGACGGATGAGGATTTGGAAGTAGCATTGAGGAAATTCCCTAGAAGTAGCGCATTGGCTTCTGCCATAGAGAATGAAGGTCTTCTTGCTAAATGTAAGTATGCTCGCTCATAGCAAACTCAAAAAGATGATTAGGTTCTACTTACCATGTTTTTGCTAAAGCTGGTTTCTGTATACATTGAGTTACCTTCGTTACTGAAGGAATTCGTATATGTATGGTATGTTGGTGCAGCACATTTGAGGATTTTTTTTAATAATATGGTATTTTTGTTATTGTTATATGTTTTGATTTGATGAAATAAAGAACCATATTATTTTTTAAGTGTTAGTTTAGCAATAAAGAGTTGGTACAGTGACGAACATTGATATGTATTCAATTTTAGACCTTATCGCACTGTCTCAAGGACTGGTGTGTCGTGACTGTACTACATGGAAATCCGTATGTCAATTACAAACACAATTTTCGCATTAACATTAGTTTTTTGTTTGCGATAATAATATGCAACGCAAGAATAGTCTAGTAGCGTTGCAGGACTATCGATAGTTGACCTTGAAAAATAGTCATACTATCGATAGGCCAGTATAGTATTGACACGTGTCAATACTATCGATAGTATTGATAGCCAATAGTTTGCAATACTATTGATGATACCTAAAACTATTGATACTATATTATTAATATATATTATTATTATTTATTGATAGGCCTATCAATTGTATGACTATTTTTCAAGGTTATATACTGACATACTATCGATAGTCAACACTATTGCTGCAACACTAATAAAAGAAAGAAAATGTTGTGCATTTCAGGTCAAAAAATTGCAGAGATTGCAGCATCGAAAGGCTTAACAACCCCCGCCAACCTGTTATGGATGGAGTACCTACTGGCCGGCAAAGAAAAACAGGCAAATTCTCTATGGAACAGTAGTCTGTACAAAGCCAGTGCCATTATGTTCAGAAGGCTACTACAAGAAAGTCATGTCAGAGGCGAACCCCAACTAATCGAAAAACTTATCGACGCCTTAAAATCTAACAAGGAACTTTCATTTGGTTCTGTGGGAAATGCTTATTCCCGCCTTATTAATATGCATTTGGTTAATAATAGACTAGAAGAAGCCGAAAATGCCTTAAAAAACGCGTTAGATTTTGGAGTGAAAGCTGAGCATTTCAATAAGAATACTATAGAAAGACTCAAAGCAGATATCGAGAATGCGGGAAGAGAATTTAAGTATTCTTTCAATTAACTTTAGCTCTTATATTGTTCTATGCTAGTAGTATCACTGAAGATCGTGTCAATGTATATTTTTCTGTTGTGTGTCAAATAGTTTCAGCTTTTTTTGTACAAATTCCAATTGTCAGTGATTTTAGTTATACTTATTGAATAAATTTATTAGTTAAATACTCTTAGTTTTATTTTATTCATAACTAATTGCTCCCCGGGCCTGCTATTCTGGTATTTATTATTTTTACATGTCTAACAGCTTGCGATCTTAAAACTAGAAATATATCAAAAAGGTTAAAAGAAACCAATGGCAGGTTCACACTGGATGTTACTTTTTCTACCCATGTACCAAATGTCATCAAAATCCGTAGATTTTGCGTGAATGAGTAACAAACATCCAAACTTTCACATTTACCTTACTGACCCATGGTTCACAGAATTAATATTAGTACTACGTACAGAAAGGAAACTCCCTGCCCCTCCCGCAATATGGCACCCCCCCCGCTCCTTCCGCACTTCTCCCCCGTTCTTGTGTAACTGTGGGACGTTCGACTATGAAAACGCACACATTGACGTGTTACTGACGTGTTCACGGATATACAGTTTCATTTGTAGTAGTAGTAGGCATATTTGACGCGCCGTTTCTATGAAGCGCCCGCCCTGTGCCATGGTTCACCAAAGATTATAGAATAAAAATGTTGTTGATGAAATAAAAATAATGTTGTTGCTATTTGATTCATTTTTTCATTTATTTATTATTGTTTTTCACATTAAGGTAATCAACAATTCCACATTTTAATGAGTGCGTTCCCCTAGCAAAAAAGTACTGAATATTAAAACGTGATGTTACTAAATAATTAGAGTATGACGTCGTGTAAATGTTTATATAAGTTTCAAATTTGTGCATCAATTAGTTTTTGAGATTTTAATTACAAACAGATTCTGCCAGGATGACATTTAGAACATTCCCCCAGCAAAAAAAGTTCTCGGATCAAAATAAAAGTAAGTACAATAATTAGAGTGTCGTGAAAGGTAAATGTTTATGAATAAATAAATTTTGTGTATCGAAAGCCTTGGGAGAAATTCAAAATTCTGCTGGGGGAACGTTTGGCCGGATGCTGGATCTCCTAAATGGCATGGGGTAGAGATATGACTTTTTTTACACAAGTTGTTATTCATTTGTGTATAATGTTTGTAAAAACAGAAATTTAAAAAATATTAGGTACCGTTCAGGAGGTAAAAATAAAAACGTGAATTTAGGTATTTTGGCGCTTGTTCTATAAATATGGGCCCTAGAGACTAATTGGTGACGTGAGTTTGTACTTTGAAGTTGCTTTCAATGTCTATGTAAGTATCAACATAGTATCATAAGTATTTAATAAGATAAGAGAAAAAATGCAATGATTCGGCCGCCATGAATTTCGACAGTCCATTAGACGAGTTGGTCTTTTATTTACGGAATTCACATGTTTTGCATTAATTGCTAAATATAGTTAACTATCCATTCACCAAAAATCAGATTAATATATGTAGTACTTTAAGAAATATAATTATAAATACAAGCCAAGGTGAAATAGCATGATAAGCCGACCAAATTCGAGAATCTAGCAAAAAGCGGCCGTACAGTATATATTACCAACCATCCAAAATTGGCAGTATTATAAACGTAATTTAGTATAGGCGCGTACACAACTCAACTAATATAATTTTCAATGAAGAGTTTTTGTCCAGGATTTCAAGATTATTGTTAACTTATTTAAATATATTTTTTGCGTTTAGTTACAATACAATATTAATTGGAAAACTCTGCGCTCGTTCTATCTTAGGTACCTAGTATAGGACCGATTCCTACTGGAATGGCTGCGGCGCGGCAATCACTTTCACTATGATAGAATTATAAACCTTATATTTCTACCCCATACGTACATAACTTATATAACCGCGCTATTGTAGTGCCTCCGGTATGTTTGAAGAGGCTGGTATAGATTGTTTTGCTACGATCATGCGCCACCCTTTTTGCTCAGGAGAGTGCGCGGTAGTACCAACAGCATCCTAAAGATGATAGGTACGAGGTGGGACTGCCCGCAGTTGGCTCACTGCCGGAGCTTACATGCTCCGTGCAGAAATATACTAGTAGTTCGCTGCGAACTTAGACCTCGCGATTTTTACTCGCGTTTGTATTGATTTACTCTTACGTATGTATAGTATATGACTGAAGAGTGCTGATAAGCAGGATAAAACACAGTTAAAGAAATAGTATAATTTACAATATAAAAAAATTGGAAGACATCTTAATAGCCCAGGCGCTTCTTCTTCTTCTTCTTAGCGTGTCGACTCGGCTTGTCAAATTTGTGATGACCAATATGACGCCACAGATACAGCATTATCTGTTGCGTCATACAGGTCTTTTAGCGTACAGGTAGTAGGACACGCTGGGCAAGATAGTAAATGTGCCATAGTTAGTTGTGCCCAGGCGCTAAAATAGTATTAATCAATCATCAAAATATATAAAATCTTGGGTACACCCTCATATTACAAATTATTGTTTAAAAAACAATCATTTTGTTGACTTGGAATGATTGTTTAAAAAACAATCATTCCAAGTCTTTCCGGGTGGTCATAAAAAAAATTACCTGAACCTAACTTTTTCCGCCGTTAAAGTCTTTCCGGGTGGTCATAAAAAAAATAACCTGAACCTAACTTCTTTTCCGCCCTCAAAGTCTTTCTGGGTGGTCATAAAAAAAATAACCTAAACATAACTTTTTCCGCCTTTACAGTCTTTCCGGGTGGTCATAAAATCTAACCTAAACCTAACTTCTTCTCGGCTCTCCAAGTCTTTCCGGGTGGTCATAAAAAAAATTACCTGAACCTAACTTTTTTCCGCCGTCACTCAAGACCCTCAAAGTCTTTCTGGGTGGTCATAAAAAAAATAACCTAAACCTAACTTTTTTCCGCCTTTACAGTCTTTCCGGGTGGTCATAAAAAACTAACCTAAACCTAACTTCTTCTCGGCTCTCCAAGTCTTTCCGGGTGGTCATAAAAAAAATTACCTGAACCTAACTTTTTTCCGCCGTCACTCAAGACCCTCAAAGTCTTTCTGGGTGGTCATAAAAAAATAACCTAAACCTAACTTTTTTCCGCCTTTACAGTCTTTCCGGGTGGTCATAAAAAACTAACCTAAACCTAACTTCTTCTCGGCTCTCCAAGTCTTTCCGGGTGGTCATAAAAAAAAATAACCTGAACCTAACTTCTTTTCCGCCCTCAAAGTCTTTTGGGGGGTCATAAAAAAATAACCTGGACCTAACTTCTTTTCCGCCCTCAAAGTCTTTCCGGGTGGTGGTAAAAAAATAACCCGAACCCAACTTATAATCTGCCCTCAAGTCTTTCCGGGTGGTCATAAAAAAAATTACCTGGACATTTTTATTAATATTTCAAAAACTACTGAACCGATTTTGATGTCCAACGAACTTGAAAATTCTATTGATATTTCCTACATGCCTACCAAATTTCATCAAAATCGGACCATCGGTTCGGCAGTTATCGCGGTACAAACATACATACATACAAACAATGTGTTTCGCCCCCAACTCGATTTAGAGACCTTCGCTCGCTTCGCTCGCTCGGTCAATTATAATACAAGCTGTTGCCCGCGGCTTCGCCCACGTGAGTTTCGCTTAGACGAAAAGTCTTTTCGTGTTCCAAACTGTTTCAGATGTTTCGGATCTTCGATTTTTATACGTCTACAGAAAATGCTCATCAGATTAAATCAAGTTTTGCTAAGGCGCCATTTCCATATATGTTATAGTGTAGCTGGTCTCTTAGAGTTATTCATCAGATGTTCCTGATCTTCAATTTTTATACGTCAGCAGAAAATGCTCATCAGGTTAAACGATTTTTGCTAAGGCGCCATTTCCATATATCTTATAGTGTAGCTGGTCTCTTGCAGTTCTTCATCAGATGTTCCAGATCTTCAATTTTTATACGTCGGCAGAAAATGCTCATCAGGTTGAGCGACTTTTGTTAAAGCACCATATCCATATTTCTTGTAGTTTAGCTGTTCTGCTATGGTTCTTCATCAGGTGTTCGAGTTTTCAAAATTAGCAATTAATGCAAAACATGTGAATTTCGTAAATAATAGACCAACTCGTCTAATCGACTGTCGAAATTCATGGCGGCCGAATCATTGCATTTTTTCTCATAGCTTATTAAATACTTATGATACTATGTTGATACTTACATAGACATTGAAAGCAACTTCAAAGTACAAACTCACGTCACCAATTAGTCTCTAGGGCCCATATTTATAGTACAAGCGCCAAAATACCTAAATTCACGTTTTTATTTTTGGCTCTTGAACGGTAATATTTTTTAAATGTCTGTTTTTACAAACATTATACACAAATGAATAACAACTTGTGTAAAAAAAAGTCATATCTATACGTCATGCCATTTAGGAGATCCAGCATCCGGCCAAACGTTCTCCCAGCAGAATTTTTAATTTCTCCAAAGTCTTTCGATACACAAATTTTATTTATTCATAAACATTTACCTTTCACGACACTCTAATTATTGTACTTACTTTCATTTTGATCCGAGAACTTTTTTTGCTGGGGGAATGTTCTAAATGTCATCCTGGCAGAATCTGTTTGTAATTAAAATCTCAAAAACTAATTGATGCACAAATTTGAAACTTATATAAACATTTACACGATGTCATACTCTAATTATTTAGTAACATCACGTTTTGATATTCAGTACTGTTTTGCTAGGGGAACACACTCCATTTTAATTCACTGTCTAAACTAGAATGCAATCATGTCAGTTATCAGTCTGGTTTTTCACATTATAGATGATCCACATCTTAAATAAATCTCTACAACAGGTACATAACGCTAATCCTGTTGCTGTTTGGTTAAAATAAAATATTGGTTGAAACCATGCATAATTTTTCTTACTTTTTCATCAATTTCAACCTGTTTTGGAAATTTTTCAACCTATCCATGTTGCTCAATGGCTTGGGCTTCTTTGGACCCATGGTTTCGCTTGGACCCAACTTTCGCCTGGTCGTGATTTCAAATAGGTTGATGCTCAAATATTGCTTCAGACAATGGGCACACGTTTGACGTTCCCCGGAGATTGACCGCTCACCCACATTTTTGTAATAAATAAAATTATATTTATTTCTTAAGAACGAAGAACACATATCACAAATTGTTATTATTTTCTTAATAAAATTTGGTTTAGGAATATCTTTATACTCTTCTTGGTCATGATTTATACACTCCAATTCAGTATTGTGATAATTCCTACAGTGCTTCTGTTTTGATATGTATTTTAACTTGCATAATGGGCAAGTCTTTCGTAGTACACTACTCATAGATTTTGTTTCTCTATCTGGGTGTCTTCTTATGTGATGTTTATGTAGTGTTGGAGGATCGCTGGCAACATACCAATCACAGTATACACAGAGAAAAGGGTAGCGTCTCTTTGATGCTATGTGGCAGGACTGATGTTTGATAAGTGATAACCTATTAAGGAATGTTTCTTTACAATATTTACAAGTGACATTCTCCATTTTGATCAATTCTTGGTAACTAACAGTCTTACTCCTCCATTTTTTCTCTAACTGTGTCTCTATACTTTCTGCTTCTATCATGGTGCCTTCATTTTTCTTTTCGTCCGCAATTGAACTCATCCATGGCTCAAAGGGAACACTTACTTTAATATCAGCCATCAGATCACTAATCAAACCATTTGACTTAATAATATCTTCCTCATCATCCTCAAAAATTAATCTATTTCGCATTGTCTCTGTATTACTATTATGATTAAGTTCTTCTTTAGCCTCAAACTCATCATTATCATCAGATTCAATTTCAATTATTTCAATAAAATGATTTAATTCTTTGTTTACAGGTAAACAAACTGGTAGAATGGTTTCTGGGGTAGACAATTTAATTTCTCTTTCTAAGGTGGATAATATTTCTTTCTCATTTTCACTTTTTGAAGTTTTAACATTATTTTCATTATCATAGTCTGTATTATCATAAGTATTATTACTAACAAATTGTAAATCTGTAGAGGCTATACTATAGTTTGTGTTATTATTGTGATGAGATATTGTGATGTAAGGATGCACTTTTTTCATGTGTTTCTGAAGTTTTCCATTTGTTCTGCATTGTAGGTTACATTCTTGACACATAAAATAAGTTTGTCTTAATAATGGGATAATTATGTGTTTCGCATTATGAACTAAATAGTTATACCTATTTAGGAATGCTTCATCACAGAATTCACAAGAAATTACTTCACATGCGTAGAGATCTTCTTTTCTATCTTTGATAGCTAAAGAATGTAAATCCTCGTCACTGCTACTGCTAGATAAACTTATCTTTCTATAACCATGCATGTCTAGGTCTTATTTTATCATCAATATCATGTATTTGACATAGGTACATACCTTTTTAATTAACTTTAATTAGAAATTTGGAACAAATTTTTCTTATCCAATTTTTTTACTTTTCATTTGACACATTGAATGCCAATGTGATGACAGAAGTCACGTCAATGACGTCTGGTCATGTCATGGAATCATGGAAGTAGTAAGTACTTTGTTGTACAAAGTACTTATTACTTCCATGGGTCACGTACACAGACATATAATAATAGTAAGCAGACTGAACACACACTAAAGATCATTATTCACACAACGACAGAATACAGGGTCGGATCTAACATAATTAATTATATTCAATACAGTGTAGCAAAACCAAAAATTTTGAGACGCTGAATCTTGTGCCGTGCGCACACAGATAACCCCCAATAGATTTTGCTAGTATGGGCGTCCGCGGTCACCGCACTTGAATGCTTTTGCACGTATAAATGAAATTGCTTCATTAGTTACGACCAGAACTCAGACCTTTGAGAGGGTTGTTTCGTAAAAATTTTCGAAAAAATCTATTAGGTTCGTTGGGTGTGTAAAAATGAATACATGTTCCATAAAATGGTGCAGAAAATCATCAATGATAGATATCAAATCTCCAAAAGGATGGTATACTTTCCACAGGTAAGTTGATTAATTAATTTAATAAAATTACGTGCATGGTCCACTTTATAATGGTCGAACTATGTGAAACATTGCGAACTAGAGTACCAAAATGGGGTGACGTTGATGTCTTTTGCAAGCATCTCTTTTTTTCCCAAGTATCAAGTATATGTGTGTCCTTTTCTCGTTGAAGTCAGCTGCCGCTCCAGACCCCGCGCACTTCCTCTAAGTTTGGTGACTTTCGACGGGAACAGGCATTGAACGATACTGAATCTATTGGGGGTTATCTGTGCGTGCGCAGTATGCGGACGGATCTGCATCAGCTTTTTACAATGGGAAATTCTATTTCCTTTTGGGAAAAAATACTAGTCATTAAATAAATAAAATTTATTTTAAATTATTTAAAATCACGTGCAATGAAACATTGCAATGATGTTGATGGTTGCTGGCGTCCATTCAATGTCCTGATACTCGTAGTACGTAAGAGAAAAGAAATACTCCCCATAGCAGTTACCTTTCTTGAGGATTATTTTCTGGCATATTTTCCTTTGTCCTGAAATAAAATTCACTGTCAGTATTTTTATGTGCAAATGTGCATTTTAATCTTCAAGAAAGAATTCCTGAGATTTTTATAGAATAGGTACTAAATTCGTATATTTGCCTTGATTCGGCCCAGCCATAGTAAACAAATCTGGATCTGTCAAATGATCTATGCTATTTACGAAAGTATTAAATTACTTGTAGTATTACTTATGAAATGGTTATAATTAATACACTACTTTATAAAATAAATAATGATATTGCTGATAAATAGCATTCAAAAGTCTAATAATGGTTATTGTTTCAAAAATAACACGAAATTGTATATTATCATTGGGCACGTTAAAAAAACATGAATTGCTTACCGAAGGAACGATATTCCACGAATATTTTTTTATGAAACACTTCCACACATTGTACACGTTGCATTTTATCATTTCTATTGAGTTTAAAAGCACAAAACAGTAAAAAATAATTTTCAATATTTATGACATATGTGACAACACAACAAATATGACAGTTAAGAACATTTCGCATGAAAAAACCAGCTCGGATGATAAATCTTTCAGTGTAGTGGTTCGTGTTGCAATACATTGCAATGCTAAGGAAGGAAAGGGACAGAGTTATGTGACAGTCCTTATCATGAACAGGATGCAAATATTGTCAAATATCATCAGTGTGTGTGAAATTTGTGTTTCTTCTGCTTATATTTAAAAAAATATTATTTCTGATGGTCACGTATAAACCACAGAGAAAATAATCACTACGTATGGCAACTGATGACTTTCGGACGATATTACACGCTCAGTCTGGATATCCATCAGTCACCGCTAAAAACGCCGTCCGATATCACGCCAACCAAAAAATGGACATTGGAAAAAAAGCTTGTTTTGCTATAATAATAGCTCTAACTGCAAGAAAGCGTGTTAAATAGAAACAATGGGTTAAATCTTTGGGATTTATCGTGGCTATTGAAAAGAGAGGGATTCTGGGGTTGACTACGTAATACGTAAATTATTACTGGATGAAAAAATCACAGATCTCGTGTTATACATGAATTGAAAGAGCATTGTAAATGAATTTACCTATTATAGATTACTAGCTTTCGCCCGCGGCTTCGCTCTCGTGAATTTCCCACGGGAACAGTGCTTTTGGCCGAGATGAAAGGTACCCTATGTCCTTCTCAGTACTTCTAACTATGTGTATGCGAAATTTCAGGAAGATTGGTTCAGTAGATAAAACGTGAAGAGGTAACAAACAAACAAATAAACCAACAAACAAACAAACTCACTTTCGCTTTTATAATATTAGTTAGGATTAGGATAAAAAAAATCATGTTTGTAATGTATTTTTTTCCATTACCGTACAATTTCTCACAAATATGCAACCAATTTATCCGAAAAAAGTGTAATAACCTAAAATGTTCCTTAGTTCAATACAGAGGAGCATTTTTTATTTTTGAAATTCGGCCCCGTTCTCGAGATATCAGGATTTTTTGTGAAAATACACGATTTTTCAGTCGAAAAATGTCGGTTTTTCCAATTTCCAAAAAAATTTTTGACATTTCCAAAATATTTTTTACATTTATTTATATTTATTAATTTTTGTACACAACAAATACATACATCATCTTAAAGCCCTTCAAATTCCGCGTCTTTTGAGCCCTCATACGTCCTTGTAGCCCTAAACGTCAGGGTATTACGGGCGAGTCGCACTTTCAGCGAAAATGGAGCGAACGAAAAAACATTTTCAATGTTAAAATGCCTGTTTTGAATATCTAATGGAAATGGTTAAGCCATAATCGTGAGAATCCATCGCTGTTAGAGCGTTGACTGAAGCTTACCAGACTGAAGAAATGTTTACACCATCAGTCTGGTAATAGACTGATGAAAATTATTAAAATATTTAAAAATCCGTCAGTCTGGGGCATCAGTCCATCAGTCAGTGGGTTAGACGTTCAGTCTGACATCCGTATTACCCATTGAGTTTCGAATTTCTTACTACGACTAGAGTGATTGTATGCGATTTGGCATACAAACGAACTAATATACCATAGAACTCTAACAACGCCAAAAAAATGGTTCCACGCAATAGCAACCTTGGTGGGCGGGGCGTAAAATAGCCACCTCACTTCGCCTCAGTTCGCCGTGGCGCAGCGAGTTCAACGGTTGTACTTGTACCTAACGCATAAGTGTCAATTGTACGTATCATCGAGTAATTTCGCAAATTTAATTAGCAAAAATATGCCATCGTGTGTCGTATAGTGGTGTAGAAGTCACACAGATATGACGAACAGCGGAATTACCTTTCATAAGTAAGTATATTAATATTTTATTTAAAGCATTTTGAATACTAGGGGAAAATGTTATGCAATATGTATCCAAGATTTAAATAAAGTAAGGTAAAGCGTAACTTTACATAGTGTACTAGAAAAAATAATTGTTTTTTTTTTTTACTTTGATTATTGTTATTATGCATTAAATAGATCATTATATTATATAATAACTGTATTTAAAAACTCATACAAAATTATCACATATTCACGATTGCTTATGCGTATTTTTTTAAACCGACGTCAGTCGAGATAACGTAAACTAACTAATCATACTAATATACTATATACTGATACTAGTACTAATACTTAATATTATATTATTATATATTATAAATGCGAAAGTTACGATGTTTGGATGTTTGTACGTATGTATGTTTGTGAGTTCGTTCACGCAAATCACGCAAAATCTACTAGACGGATTTCGATGAAAGGTACAGAGATTATGATCTGGAATAGCACATAGACTACTTTTTATCCCGAAAAATACGGTTTCCGTTGGCCTGGATTTAGATTATGAAAAACCTGACTCTATTTTTGTTCCTACCAGTATTAAGAAACTGTATTTATTTTCATTGTAATATTTCATATTTATTTATTCACTATAATTTGTATTACTAACATGCACTTTACAAGTTTGCTAAGGTCTTCAAAATAAGTATTACAAATACAAATATTTCAGAGAATAATATAAATAAATATGTTATCAAATACATGTTTACTTATTTTAGACTAATGTTACATAAAACCATCCATTCCTCGTTCCTCTAATATCGCCGCCATTATCGCCGCAGAGCGCGTGCGAGCTAATCACCTGATTCGTCAAATCGGCCGACACAGACGACCAACAGCGTTGAAGTATGGTCGATGAGAATGTGTGTGTTCATATAATTATTGCAGTTCATCTGTTTGCGTAAAGGTACCGAGTTAAAAGCGATCATTGTATGGGAGTTATTTTTCTATGGTATATTAGTTCGTTGGCCAAATCCTATTGTTTTCTGCGAGCTCAGAACACAACGATCCGAGTGCGTGAGCAGAAAATTAACAAGATAGAGTATTAGTGATTGGCACAGCCGACACTCGCACATAAACATATAATAATCAATAGATTCATTTATATAAGGAGTTCATTTGTTACATGTAAATAATTTAAAGTAATGTATAAAGTTCATATTACAAAATAAAAATGCAAACAGGCCTCAAATATTTTATTTATCTTCCATTTTATTACAATCGAAATTAAATACTTAAAAAACAGCATGATTAATGATTGAAAAGTTTACATGTCCCATCACTGTCGAATTTAACTGTCAAAAGATGCACCACGCGATGCACCGACGTGTCACGATTTGGGACTCTTATGCTTGGTCTATACTAGTACGATTCAATAGTCTAGGGTATTACCAGACCATGGAAGTAGTAAGTACTTTGTACAAAGTACTTATTACTTCCATGCTCCAGACTGACACCATTGAACGTGTAACATCCGTCTGGAATAGGTAGGTATCAGTTTTAACCGGAAATGGAATGGGTGGGAGTCTATGGTCTATCAAACAAAAATATGGCGGGAAATTTAGCGTCTGTCAGCCATTAGACGAAGTTTTGTTTGATAGTCTTGGAAAATAAATATATTAAAATGTTTTACCCAGTAGATTCTTTGAGAAGAGGAGGAAGATTTCATTTATGCTGGCTTGCAGACTCCTGGCCGGAACGTTTCGCTGCAGTATCGCAAAGACAGTTGTGGTCACATGATATTAGAAAATTATGGTAAATACAATGAACTAAGTTTAATATGGTTTAATTTGTACAAATGTTGGTTTGTATTTCAATATTTGTGCTTAGCTTTACATAGTTGCTTTAAAATTTAACATTTTTATGATACTTTTCAGTGACGATTTATTAAAAGTTATGACGAATGAATCCGGGCGTCCAGTCAACAGATTTTCCCTTCGCCTTAGTTCTCAGCTCATGCGAGGACTTGTGAGGCTGTACCAACGAAAGGTCTCTCTATTTCTGGGTGAGCTTGCAACTATATTAAAATACAAGCAGTTTACATTGATATCAAAATGGAATCTTTATTATTTTTAAAATTGAATCTAACTAAAGTGTATATTTTATTCCAGTTGACCTTTGCATGACAAATGCTAGTGTATTGAAACAGACAAATAAAAAGTAAGTACATTTTGTTCATGTAAAACTATTTAGCAGAATCAAAAGAAAATAGTAATTACATTGCACACATAACTCTTTGTTGTAGTCCATTGGTAAGTAAATAAATGTGTCTTATACCTACCATCATATTTACTGAATAATTAAATTTAATTTGTGCACCAGATGGCATACCGTAGATGAGGGTGTATTAGAGCGTATCCACTTGGTGGAGGCTCAGCCTCCTCTAGTGCTGGAGGTACCAGAAGAGACTGAAAATGATAGACAAGTTGCTCAATTGATTGAGGTACCTAATTTATAATTTACTTACTTTTTATTACACAACTGACCAAAAAAGAAGTATTATGTTTTCAGAGTTTATGTATGTAGCACGCCAACCAAAAAATGGACATTGGAAAAAAGCTTGTTTTGCTATAATAATAGCTCTAACTGCAAAAAAGCGTGTTAAATGGAAACAATGGGTTAAATCTTTGGGATTTATCGTGGCTATTGAAAAGAGAGGGATTCTGGGGTTGACTACGTAATGACTACGTAAATTATTACTGGATGAAAAAATCACAGATCTCGTGCTATACATGACTTGAAAGATCATTGTAAATGAATCTACCTATTATAGATTACTAGCTTTCGCCCGCGGCTTCGCTCTCGTGAATTTCCCACGGGAACAGTGCTTTTTCCCGGGATGAAAGGTACCCTATGTCCTTCTCCGTACTTCCAGCTATGTGTATCGAAATTTCAGGAAGATTTGTTCAGTAGATAAAGCGTGAAGAGGTAACAAACAAACAAATAAACCAACAAACAAACAAACTCACTTTCGCTTTTATAATATTAGTTAGGATTAGGATAAAAAAAATCATGTTTGTAATGTATTTTTATTTTCCATTACCGTACAATTTCTCACAAATATGCAACAAATTTATCCGAAAAAAGTGTAATAACCTAATGTTCCTTAGTTCAATACAGAGGAGCATTTTTTATTTTTGAAATTCGGCCCCGTTCTCGAGATATCAGGATTTTTTGTGAAAATACACGATTTTTCAGTCGAAAAATGTCGGTTTTTTCGATTTCCAAAAAAATTTTTGACATTTCCAATATATTTTTTACATTTATTTATATTTATTAATTTTTGTACACAACAAATACATACATCATCTTAAAGCCCTTCAAATTCCGCGTCTTTTGAGCCCTCATACGTCCTTGTAGCCCTAAACGTCAGGGTATTACGGGCGAGTCGCACTTTCAGCGAAAATGGAGCGAACGAAAAAACATTTTCAATGTTAAAATGCCTGTTTTGAATATCTAATGGAAATGGTTAAGCCATAATCGTAAGAATCCATCGCTGTTAGAGCGTTGACTGAAGCTTACCAGACTGAAGAAATGTTTACATCATCAGTCTGGTAATAGACTGATGAAAATTATTAAAATATTTAAAAATCCGTCAGTCTGGGGCATCAGTCCATCAGTCAGTGGGTTAGACGTTCAGTCTGACATCCGTATTACCCATTGAGTTTCGAATTTCTTACTACGACTAGAGTGATTGTATGCGATTTGGCATACAAACGAACTAATATACCATAGAACTCTAACAACGCCAAAAAAATGGTTCCACGCAATAGCAACCTTGGTGGGCGGGGCGTAAAATAGCCACCTCACTTCGCCTCAGTTCGCCGTGGCGCAGCGAGTTCAACGGTTGTACTTGTACCTAACGCATAAGTGTCAATTGTACGTATCATCGAGTAATTTCGCAAGTTTAATTAGCAAAAATATGCCATCGTGTGTCGTATAGTGGTGTAGAAGTCACACAGATATGACGAACAGCGGAATTACCTTTCATAAGTAAGTATATTAATATTTTATTTAAAGCATTTTTGAATACTAGGGGAAAATGTTATGCAATATGTATCCAAGATTTAAATAAAGTAAGGTAAAGCGTAACTTTACATAGTGTACTAGAAAAAAAATAATTGTTTTTTTTACTTTGATTATTGTTATTATGCATTAAATAGATCATTATATTATATAATAACTGTATTTAAAAACTCATACAAAATTATCACCTATTCACGATTGCTTATGCGTATTTTTTTAAACCGACGTCAGTCGAGATAACGTAAACTAACTAATCATACTAATATACTATATACTGATACTAGTACTAATACTTAATATTATATTATTATATATTATAAATGCGAAAGTTACGATGTTTGGATGTTTGTACGTATGTATGTTTGTGAGTTCGTTCACGCAAATCACGCAAAATCTACTAGACGGATTTCGATGAAAGGTACAGAGATTATGATCTGGAATAGCACATAGACTACTTTTTATCCCGAAAAATACGGTTTCCGTTGGCCTGGATTTAGATTATGAAAAACCTGACTCTATTTTTTGTTCCTACCAGTATTAAGAAACTGTATTTATTTTCATTGTAATATTTCATATTTATTTATTCACTATAATTTGTATTACTAACATGCACTTTACAAGTTTGCTAAGGTCTTCAAAATAAGTATTACAAATACAAATATTTCAGAGAATAATATAAATAAATATGTTATCAAATACATGTTTACTTATTTTAGACTAATGTTACATAAAACCATCCATTCCTCGTTCCTCTAACATCGCCGCCATTATCGCCGCAGAGCGCGTGCGAGCTAATCACCTGATTCGTCAAATCGGCCGACACAGACGACCAACAGCGTTGAAGTATGGTCGATGAGAATGTGTGTGTTCATATAATTATTGCAGTTCATCTGTTTGCGTAAAGGTACCGAGTTAAAAGCGATCATTGTATGGGAGTTATTTTTCTATGGTATATTAGTTCGTTGGCCAAATCCTATTGTTTTCTGCGTGAGCTCAGACAGAACACAACGATCCGAGTGCGTGAGCAGAAAATTCATAAACAAGATAGAAACAAATGACAAGATAGAGTATTAGTGATTGGCACAGCCGACACTCGCACATAAACATATAATAATCAATAGATTCATTTAAATAAGGAGTTCATTTGTTACATGTAAATAATTTAAAGTAATGTATTAAGGTTATATTACAAAATAAAAATGCAAATAGGCCTCAAATATTTTATTTATCTTCCATTTTATTACAATCGAAATTAAATACTTAAAAAACAGCATGATTAATGATTGAAAAGTTTACATGTCCCATCACTGTCGAATTTAACTGTCAAAAGATGCACCACGCGATGCACCGACGTGTCACGATCACGAGTGGTCTATACTAGGGAACGATTCAATAGTCAGGGTATTACCAGACTGACACCATTGAACGTGTAACATCCGTCTGGAATAGGTAGGTATCAGTTTTAACCGGAAATGGAATGGGTGGGAGTCTATGGTCTATCAAACAAAAATATGGCGGGAAATTTAGCGTCTGTCAGCCATTAGACGAAGTTTTGTTTGATAGTCTTGGAAAATAAATATATTAAAATGTTTTACCCAGTAGATTCTTTGAGAAGAGGAGGAAGATTTCATTTATGCTGGCTTGCAGACTCCTGGCCGGAACGTTTCGCTGCAGTATCGCAAAGACAGTTGTGGTCACATGATATTAGAAAATTATGGTAAATACAATGAACTAAGTTTAATATGCTTTAATTTGTACAAATGTTGGTTCGTATTTCAATATCTGTGCTTAGCTTTACATAGTTGCTTTAAAATTTAACATTTTAATGATACTTTTCAGTGACGATTTATTAAAAGTTATGACGAATGAATCCGGGCGTCCAGTCAACAGATTTTCCCTTCGCCTTAGTTCTCAGCTCATGCGAGGACTTGTGAGGCTGTACCAACGAAAGGTCTCTCTATTTCTGGGTGAGCTTCCAACTATATTAAAATACAAGCAGTTTACATTGATATCAAAATGGAATCTTTATTATTTTTAAAATTGAATCTAACTAAAGTGTATATTTTATTCCAGTTGACCTTTGCATGACAAATGCTAGTGTATTGAAACAGACAAATAAAAAGTAAGTACATTTTGTTCATGTAAAACTATTTAGCAGAATCAAAAGAAAATAGTAATTACATTGCAAACATAACTCTTTGTTGTAGTCCATTGGTAAGTAAATAAATGTGTCTTATACCTACCATCATATTTACTGAATAATTAAATTTAATTTGTGCACCAGATGGCATACCGTAGATGAGGGTGTATTAGAGCGTATCCACTTGGTGGAGGCTCAGCCCCCTCTAGTGCTGGAGGTACCAGAAGAGACTGAAAATGATAGACAAGTTGCTCAATTGATTGAGGTACCTAATTTATAATTTACTTACTTTTTATTACACAACTGACCAAAAAAGGAGTATTATGTTTTCAGCGTTTATGTATGTAGGTATGTTAGTTTCTTTATTCCACCAAAGTCCTAAACGGCTCAACAGATTTTGATGTGAGAGGTATTTTTGGATTCCTTGCATTCCTCCGAGTGACAAGGCTATGTGAGTTGTCAGTGATGTGTTTTTATTTTTTGATAATTAGCTTGTTATTTAATACTTTCTGATATTTTAACTAATTCTGAATTTAATTACATAGGTACTTTCATTAGTTTTTCTGTAAGTAATCATTAACTTTTTGATTAAGTTTGCGTTGTGTTTCTTTGTATATCCATAAAAATATATTTACTTTAGTATCTTTTTATTGCACATAAATAAGTTGAGTCAGTAAGTTTGATACAATACCTACTTTTAATTTTTTACACGACTGACCAAAAAAGGAGTGTTATGTTTTCAAGGTTCATGTATGTATGTATGTAGTAATTTCTTTATTCCACCATAAGTCCTGACGACTTAACAGATTTTGATGTGAGAGGTATTGTTAGATTCCTTGCATAAGCCCGAATGACATAGGCTATGTAAGTTGTCAGTCGTGTTTTTTATTTTAAATAATTAGCTTGTTTATCCATTATTCTGTGTAGAAATTGATATTCCATGAGAATAGAACTATACCATTTTTGGGATAAAACTTCTAATAAAACAAACTAACATTTTATACATATTATTATATACCTACTTATAGAAATATTTACTAATTAGTAGTATTTAGATAGTAACATATTATTTTTTTTACAGAATAGTGGGAATATTGTAGCCAATGAACAAGAAATAACACTGAAAGAATTTGTTGTACCTGATGTTCAACTGCCAAATGTGAGTACCTACTTTTTTTACTTAGGTATCTTCTTCATACTGCTGGGCAAAATAAACATCTTCAAAAAATCAGCCTGAATATAGACTTGAAAGAAATTAAAAATATAAAAGTTACTTACATACGAATATTGAAATTTTCTGTAAAATGAAATAAAACTCTGTGTGGGGTTTAAAACTGCCACTAATTTAATTTGATTTACAAGTAACATTATAGGTATCAAAAGAGTCAATTGAACTTAAGTATGTAGTAGGTAATGGCACTTAAACTATATACTTATTATTACAATAATAAATGATACTGATGAAATTGAATGGTAAGTGCCAATAGGTTTGAAATTGGCGCGGAAAACATTTCTGTACCAATCGAATGTTAGTTTTAGTTTATAGTTTCTTTCTAACAAAAGGAAAATATATTTCTACTTTTATATAAGTAAAAAAAAGGAATGTTAAAAAGTTTTACTAAGTTTTTCCACTATTCTATTCACGAATGAGTACAATAGCACAGGGCGGGCGCTTCATAGAAACGGGGTGTCAAATGTACCTACTACTACTACAAATGAAACTGCGTATCCGTGAACACGTCAGTAACACGTTAATGTGTGCGTTTTCATAGTCATAACGTCCCAATACACAAAAGAACGGGAGAGAAGTGCGGGGGGGTGCCATATTGCGGGAGGGGCAGGGAGTTTTCTTTCTGTACGTAGAACCAGGTCCAGGTATTGAAAACGCAAGTACGTATGGCGGCCCCGCCGGCGTGGCTAGCCAGTAGAGACTCACAAGCGAGTTATGCACACGCGAACTTTTTTCGTCGCTTACTTCACCGATCCGATCGTTGTTTTATAAACGTAGGAACATAATAATAAACAAAACAATAAACAACTTATGCAGACATTGTAAAAATAAAATAGTTTTCTGACCTACCTACATTCCTACATACTATTAAGACCTAGCCTAGGTTTATTTGAAACGTCATTTGTTCACAAAAGTAGAGTACCTAATAAACAGGCACATAATACATATTCAGATTAAATTATTATTTAAAAGTGGACAACCCTTACTTCGCCAGAAAAGGTAAGCGTTATGCGATAGAAAGAGATGGAACGTTTAGGTGAAAAAACGGCAGGTTATTAGCGTTGTGCGATAATTGCACTTAATTGTATCGTAGCGAGAGTCGCTATTCCTTTAATTGATTGTGTTCGGAGTGTTCCTGTACTTGTACTATAATGTATTCTGTGGTAGTACTTAAGTTCTGTGACAATAGGATGGGTTCGGTGAAGAGAATCCAGAGCAGGCACTCCGCCTGGCGCTGGACTGGCCTGTAGAGGCCATGCTCGGTGTGGATGCGCCCGCGCAGCACGGCAGTGCGGCCGGCGCCGCGCTCGAGGTCAGCGACCTCGACGCGAGCCGGCGGCCGGGGGACGCCAGGATGGAGGCCGCGGCGGAACTGAACGTCACTATGTTCAATAAATGTGAGTTCTGCAGCTTTGATACAGGGTCAATTCAATGCTCGGTGTGGATGCGCCCGCGCAGTACGGTAGTGCGGCCGGCGCCGCCGAGGTCAGCGACCTCGACGCGGCGGAACTGAACGCACTATGTTCAATAAATGTGAGTTCTAAACACAGATTTAATATACTCTAGATGCCGCAAGCACTATGTCCAAGCGTGCCCGGCGTATGTCCAATAGACAAACAATCACGCGTTTGCTACTAAGTTAGCCTTCATTCACGTTTATGTTGCGCCCATCACTAAAATGACTGGCGTGACGTCATCGTAGGTAAAAAATAATGGCCCCTCGGTTTTCATACTATCGAACAAACATGCGGTATCTAGCCTAATCTAAATCTGTGGTTTATACAGGGTCAATTCAATCGAGGATTTTACATGAACAACACACAAGCAAAGCAAATCATGCTGTATTGATCTGTATATCTCTCTCAGCCGAAAGACGTCCACTGCTGGACAAAAGGCCTCCCCCAAGGATCTGTATATCATCATTTCTTAATTATTGCTTAAACTTGAATATGTAATTGAACTTTTTACCAATTACCTGCATGTCATATTAACCTGTACCTAGTTATACGTCTACGCTGCAGCTTCTTCTTCAAATTCTTCTCATACGGCCACTCTTCGTGGTTGTGCAGATGTTGCTGGGTTATACTGTACTGCCCGCCCCCTGCGCGAAGGTTGCTGCTTTTGCAATGGCTCTCCACCTCTCTCATTCAAAAACATTGGCAAATTTTCTACAATAACAATAAAAAAAAAACAGCTGTTCCATACATTTTGGGCGAGTAGGTGTGTAAAATATGAAACAGCAGATTTTTTTTCGGTCCGATTGAGTCGGTTCCGTACAAAGAGTTGCTCATATTTATGAGCATTTTCACCTGTATGTTTTTGAATTCACCTATTACCTGTGTGCGCAGAGAATCCGGACAAACGAAGTGGCGGGAAGAATTCTGTACCGGAACTTTACCGGGAAAAAACCCACCGGTAAAAATAAGTACCGGGAAAAAATCTCCACGCGGCACCACGCTTGTCCGACTAGAATCTAACTTAAGCTATACGCAGACTGCTACCACCGTAGCTTATATAGGGAGCTACGGGGCCCTATATACTAACCTAACTTAATAACTACAATTCAAACCACTTACCAAACTGAATCTTCTTAATCTTCGGATCCAACTTCGAGTGTCTTCGGAAGAGGAGGGGGTTGTTCCCTAAATCACCCAACCTACCCCATGAGATCTCAATCCCCAGAAAAAATACCTGATCCGTCTAGCAGTTCCACTCGGCAACAGGTTTCGGCGTCCCCAGGCAGCCACAGGTCACGTCTCACAAGAAAAAGTCACAATAACAGGGTTTTTCACAAACACAACCGTTCAATAGTTATTTAACAAAAGGGAAATATAATCACAAGCGCAAATCAGTTATTACAACCAAAATTAACGCCACGCCGCGCGGCTTCAAAATGCAACAACACAAGATGGTGGCTATATCACCGCGATATTTCATGCGACACGGCCTCGTGCGCGCGCGTTCAAAGGACGACTGAATGTCGACGGCCGGAAGCCGTCTGCGCAATGTTGCCAGGAGGCAAACGCAATGGCTATACGTAAAGCCAGCTATACACGGCGCTGCTACCATGCGACAGTGCACAGAGTTTATAAGCATCAACAATTTTTATTACAAACATCCCCCCGTCCCGGTCTGAGAAGCAGACCGCTAGCTTACTCTACGGGAAGGCGGGCGAGAGAGGTCACAGCTCTCCTTAAAATCGAACCGTCGACCAACACCTCAGCCACACGCGGAGTGCCATCTCCGCCAAGAATCAAACGTAATATGCGAGCTCGTCGCCAAAGCAATGAGGGCAAATTTGCCTCTTTTAACAATACTAAATCACCCTCCCTGGGAGGCTCAGTCCTGTCTGTCCACTTCACTCTTTGCTGCAGCAAATGCAAATATTCAAGCGACCAGCGACGCCAAAAGTCCTGGCTCATTTGCTGCAACATTTGAAAACGCGACAACCGATATACGCGTTCGTCCTTCCACAGGTATTCGGGCAGGGCATTCAACGGCCCTCCCACCAAAAAATGACCAGGGGTGAGAGCTTCCAAGTCATTTGGATCTGGAGATAGCGGACAGAGAGGACGAGAGTTGAGGACCGCCTCAACTTTACAAAACACTGTGGCCAGCTCTTCAAAAGTTAGAGCCGTTTCTCCGATAATGCGGCGGAGGTGGGTCTTTGCGGATTTCACAGCCGCTTCAAAAATCCCTCCCCAATGGGGGCAACTTGGGGGACTAAACTTCCAGGTTATTCCCCTTTGGGCAGCAATTTGACTTAAACTAGTACAATTTTTATCAATAAACACAGGAACATCCTTAAGATAATTTACAGTTCCCTTATAGTTTGTGCCATTATCAGACCTAATAAGGGAAGGTAGACCTCGACGCGAAACAAAGCGATCCAACGCGGCGACGAAGGCCTCCGTAGTCAGAGCCGATACCACCTCCAAATGGACAGCCTTGGTGGCCAAACAAACAAATACACACAAATAGCCCTTCACAATACGGGCATTACGAAAGGGAGAAGCCTTGATCGAAAAGGGACCGGCAAAATCGGTTCCAACGCCGTCAAACGGCCTCGAAGGTCGGATTCGATCAGCGGGCAAATCACCCATCTGTGGTTGCATCGTGGATGCCTTCAACCTATAACATGCAATACATCGAAACAGGACACTACGGATTGCTCTTCGGGCAGACAAAATCCAAAACTCGCGTTGCAAAATAGCCAACAAAGCATTGCACCCAGCATGGGCGTTACGAATGTGTCGATCAGACACCAAAAGCTGCACCAAGGGTCCGCCCTTGGGCAACAACAGAGGATGGCGAGTCTCATATGGAAGATCCGCCTTCCGGAGCCTGCCTCCAACCCGAAGAAGCCCATCCGAGTCGATGTACGGGTTCAAACGAGCGACCGCGCCCTTCAACTTAGCGCGTCCGTCGCGCAAGATACGAAGCTCTGACTCAAACCGTCCGGTCTGCACGACACAGACCCAATGCAACAATGCGCTCCGGCGCTCTTCTGCACCTGCAATCGGCTCCAACCGCTTTGCCTGTGGGTTTCTACAATTATGTATGAAACGCTTAATCCAACTGGTAACACCCAGAAGCTTATCCAAGCTGCTATACCGAGCAAGTAGCCAATCCGGCTCCGACGTCGTCTCAGCGACTACAGCATGTACACGGAGCCCAGTCAAACTCAAAGAAGTAACATCTGTCTAACAGACAGGCCAAGAAGTTTCTGATCCCATCAGCCACTCTGGACCCCACCAGAGCGGGTGTGACACCAATTCTGGTGCCGTACAACCTCGGGAGGCACAGTCCGCTGGGTTAAGCTCTCCCGGCACATGTCTCCATGTTATATCAATTCCGATATTCTGGATTTGGGAAACCCGATTTCCCACAAAAACCTCCAAGGTATGTGGGGCCGCGCGCAACCATGCAAGCGCGACCTGGCTATCCGACCAGGCGAAGATGTCTCGTATCTCGACCGTGGCCGCCAGCTCACTGGCAACGTGATGCAACAATTTAGAGAGAAGGTGAGCTCCACTCAACTCAAGCTTGGGAATAGTCAGCCTAGTCCTGATGGGGGCGACCTTGCTCTTCCCTAACAAAAGCGAGACATTGACCCGGCCATCGGCGTCAACTGTCCGCATATAGACTGACGCGGCGTAGCCTCGCTCCGACGCGTCACAAAAGCCATGCAGGCTGGCTCGATATTTCCCGGGTGGCAATATTCGACGAGGCAAGGCAATCCGATTGACTTCCTTAATCGATGAAAACAAATCGAGCCAATCATCCAATGGAGGACCAAACAGCGGCTCGTCCCACGAGACGCCCAAAGTCCAAAGTCTCTGAAGAAGACACTTCGCAGAGAATATCACTGGACTGATCCAACCGCTTGGATCAAACATACGGGCTATTACGGACAACACCGTTCTCTTAGTCCAGACCTTTGGTATTTCCAAGTCCACTTGGAATGTAAAAATATCGGTTAGCGGCTGGTACTGCATGCCCAGCACCGCTATCCTGTTGGGATCATCTACATCCTCAAACAGGTGAGGGTTCTGTTGGTGATCCTCCGGGATCCCTTCTAGAACTTTAGGCTCATTGGACAACCACTTACGTAGCTCATAGCCACCCGTTTTCAATATTTCAATCAATTCGTCCCGCAGTAGGAGGGCCTCCTCAATACTTTGGGCTCCGGTGCACACGTCATCAACATACAAGTCACGTGACAGCACGGAAGCCCCACGGGGAAAGCGGATCCGTTCCCGCTCTGCCAATTCAAGCAATGATCTGATGGCGATATAGGGACTAGATTTCAAACCATACGTGTTTGTGTTGAGTTCATACACCGTCACGGGATCCTCAGGGCGCTCACGCCAGAGTATCAACTGGAATCGCCTGTCCTCAGGATGTATGACTGTCTGGCGGAACATCATCCGGATGTCCGCGCCAAAAACCACTTGATGTCTTCTAAAGTTCAAGATGATGTCAATTATGTCCCTATGCAATTTGGGACCCGAATGCAAACACAGATTCAACGAAACCCCGTTCGAAGTGGGTGCGGACCCATCAAAGACAGTCGGCAACTTGCCCGTTGAGGCCTTCACCACCGCGTGGTGGGGCAAAAAATAATGCTCAGTTGAGCTCCAATCAACTCGAGCCGGAGACATGTGACCCAAATCCTCGTACTCGCGCATAAATTCAATATATTTATCGCGAAGTACGTGGTCACGCTGCATACGTCGCTCCATGGACAGCAGTCGTTTCTCCGCAAGCGCCCTACTTTGCCCTAGGCTAGGACGAGAGGCAACAAAAGGTAACCTAGTTACAAACCGACCGGAGGGCAACCTCTCCGTGGTCGATCGAAAAAGGGCTTCGCACTCAGCGTGTTCCGGATCCATCCTGGAACTCATAGGTGGCTCCTCCACCTCCCAAAACCTTTGCATGGTCTTGGCCAAGGACGCAGATGCGACAACCGGTGGCTCCTCCGCGGTGCCATTATCAAACACAGGGCCCATCAGGGCAAAACCAAAAATCGTAGACACTGCCATCAGTGAAGACGAACCCAGAGCCTTCTGTGTACCCAACAAAATCCAACCCAATACGTCCGAGCCCAGGAGCAAGTCCACTGGGCCGGGATGAAAGACAAAGGGGTCGGCCAAATCCAGACCCGAAACCAAAGACAACACACCCGGCGGTATGTCTGTCGAGGGGTGCCAACCCGCAATGGTATCCATTACCATAGCCGAAGTCGTGATCCTCATTGTGGAGGACTTCAGCGAAGAAAAAGGTGACAAGTGTCTGGCCCGTCAGACACTTCACTTGTATGCCACCAACTCCAAGAAGTGGCACAGGCGAGTCTTCCACGACTAAACCTAACTGGCGTGCCACTCGAGTGGTAACCAAACTGCTTTGAGCCCCTGAGTCCAACAGAGCTCTCAAATTAATGGCTTCCCCCCTACGTCCCCATACGCGGACCACCGCGGTAGGGAGCAGAACCGTCCGCGGCTCTGTCCCAGCAAGGGAGCAAGCTAGTTACGGGCTCCCCACTCTCTCCAAACCAGGGGCGCGCCACTGACCCGGATAATATGGCGGGCGAGTGCACATCCCTACCTGAGGGGGGGCATAGCCCGCGGCCCGGCCATACATATGGTACGGCGGGTGGTACTCCAGCCGTGGGTACTCGTGCAGCGGCGGAGAAAACCGCTGCGGCTGCATGTGTTGGGTATTGGTAACCCGCGTGGAGGGGGGTGTCCCCACTCTCACGTCCGATCTAGGGCCCCCGCCCATGGGGGCCCTATCCGGGGCCTGGCCAGCCACATACTGGCCATGACCTTGGGGCGCGTGGTCCCGGTCCGCCAAGACCCGCGCAGGTACGCGACCCCCCTCCCGAGGGGGGGTGCGACGAGCGAAGCCGCGTCCTCCGTCCGATGGTGGAGGGCTTCGCGCAGGAGCGCCCCCGCCCATAGGGGACGCCTGCCTCAACAACCGGGGGCCATCCCCGTTCCGGTTCATGCAGAGCATCACGTGGTGCAGCCCACGGCATGCACTGCATGGTATGGCCCTGGGACAGTCACGTGCATAGTGACTGCCCAAACAGTAGAAGCAAAGTTCATGCCGCCTTGCCATGCGGCGCCGATCTTGTACTGGCAGCCTCTGCCAGTCCCTGCATTGCAGCAGGCTGTGGCCCATCCGGCCACATTGCAGGCAGTCCGCGTCCCCCGCGACTGCTGCCGTGTGTGCAACCCGCACACCAGCTCCACGCGGTGGCGGTTGCCGTCCCTGTTGGGGCTTACCTCTCCATGAGGGTTCCAAGGGCCTACGTTCAGGCGCTCTGGATGGCGCTGAGTCCGTCATGGTATTCTCAGCGGCCCGTGCCTCAAACTCCAAAAACTTCACCAAGTCAGTGAATGTTGGTAGGGTGGTGCTGTCCCGCTCCGCATTCTCGCGCTCAAACCGCGAGCGGATGTCATTGGGCAATTTGCCCAATACAATGTGCACCAGCAAAAAGGACCATTGGTCCACCGGCAGCCCCAGTGTGCGGAGCGCGTTACAGGCCACTGTAACGGGCGTGAGCAACTGCAGGCGCAACTGTGCCCTGTTGGCCACCTTGGGCAGGGCCATCAACTGTGCGGCGTGCGCATCCGCTAACAAACGTAAATTTTGGTAGCGGGAGTTCAATAACTCCCAAGCCGTGTCGTACTGGTCGTCCTCCACCCGGAGGTGCTGGATGAGCGACCGCGCTTCATCCTCCAGAGTGGAGAGGAGGTAGGCCATCTTCTGGGCCTTCGACAAATCCTGTCGTGCTACGACCAGGGACTCAAACATATTTTTATATGCCACCCACTCCTCCATCCTACCCCCAAAGTGGGACAGCTGAAGGGTGGGGAGCCGACCAGTAACCGCTGGTCCTTCCTGTCTAACAGGTGTGCGAGGGGCTGGTCCGCCAGCCTGTCTCGCCCTTATTGCGGCCGCCGCCTCCACGATGTCATCGTGCAGACTCAGGATCTGGTCCAGGTCCGCCACGTGACCTGCGTAGACCTCCGGGGTAAGGTCGGCTTCGGTAAGCGCCGCCATGGCCGCTTCCGCGTTGTTCAATCGTGAGCGGAGCTGATCCGCTCTTTCCAGTATAGCGGCCTCCCTGTCCTTCCGGGACAGGAGTCCACCGGCCGTCACAAACCATCTCAATTCGTTGGCGAGTGTCGCCTTAGCATTGGGGACCTTCGCCATCGCGTCAAGTCACAAACAAAAAATAACAAAAGGTAAATAAAAAACAACAAAATCAAACAACTACACGAAGAACCGCGGTAGGTATGGGAATGGCACAAACCCGGAACGCACGGTACAAACCGCAAACAAATACAAAAAAGGTTACAAATATTCTTATACAAACAAACTAAGAAAAATCTAATAATTTTTACAAACAATTAATTATTTTTTACAAACGAACAAATAGAGGGTAGATAAACTACGCTCTGCTGCCAGAAAATGTGCGCAGAGCGAATCCGGACAAACGAAGCGGCGGGAAGAATTCTGTACCGGAACTTCACCGGGAAAAAACCACCGGTAAAAATAAGTACCGGGAAAAATTCTCCACGCGGCACCACGTTTGTCCGACTAGAATCTAACTTAAGCTATACGCAGACTGCTACCACCGTAGCTTATATAGGGAGCTACGGGGCCCTATATACTAACCTAACTTAATAACTACAATTCAAACCACTTACCAAACTGAATCTTCTTAATCTTCGGATCCAACTTCGAGTGTCTTCGGAAGAGGAGGGGGTTGTTCCCTAAATCACCCAACCTACCCCATGAGATCTCAATCCCCAGAAAAAATACCTGATCCGTCTAGCAGTTCCACTCGGCAACAGGTTTCGGCGTCCCCAGGCAGCCACAGGTCACGTCTCACAAGAAAAAGTCACAATAACAGGGTTTTTCACAAACACAACCGTTCAATAGTTATTTAACAAAAGGGAAATATAATCACAAGCGCAAATCAGTTACACCAACCACCACCAGTACCAGTACCACCAGTACCACCACCACCAGTACAACCAAAATTAACGCCACGCCGCGCGGCTTCAAAATGCAACAACACAAGATGGTGGCTATATCACCGCGATATTTCATGCGACACGGCCTCGTGCGCGCGCGTTCAAAGGACGACTGAATGTCGACGGCCGGAAGCCGTCTGCGCAATGTTGCCAGGAGGCAAACGCAATGGCTATACGTAAAGCCAGCTATACACGGCGCTGCTACCATGCGACAGTGCACAGAGTTTATAAGCATCAACAATTTTTATTACAAACAACCTGTATTCTTAGACTAGCAATATGGACCCGAGACTGTGTTCCCGTGGGAATTTTGGAAAATCCTCTCTTAGTGCTCCTTCTAATATACTACCTAAGGAACCTACTAGCTTTCACTTAGTAGCAGAATGTCCTGCATATGCCGCTGCAAGAAGAGAAGTATTGGGCTCAGACGTCCTATCGGAGGATGATCTGAGCGACATTACAATAGGGCAGTTGCTAAAAACAGGTAGATTCAGTGGGTCGCCACCAACGTGAGTTACCAGGTAGCTCAAAACCCTATACGGGTCTCGGGGAATTGGGTGAAATGGTCCCAGCATAAGTGGACTGATCACCCGTCTGTGCTCGCGCTGGCGTCCCCATATAGTAAAAGGAACCTACATTTTTCAGCAAATTTCAGCTTCCTCCAACCCATTCGTTTTGGCTGTGCGTTGTAGTCAGTCACTCAGTCAAATCTTAGATTCAGCTGTATAGAGGAGCAATCCGCATGACGGTACTCGCCACCTCGCCATCAATTAATAAATCATTTATTTATTTCGTCAGACATAGTAGTCCTATTTTAGATCTGCCGACCTTCCTAATTAGGAATTATTCCTAGGTAGGCCGTAACGGCCCTCCCTTTTGTATCCTGGAAGATGCTATTGAAAAAACATTGTCATTTCAATATCGATGGCTTAGAGTGAAAACCTCGGATCTGTGTTCTTTGGCAAAAGAAACATCCGAGGTTTTCACTCTAAGCCATCGATATGTAGGTGTTTTTTGAAAGTTCTTACTCATAATAGGTTATGGTACTCATATTCCTAATAAATATTCTTTTCAGCTACGGGTCCGAAGATATCAGCTGGTCCAGATTTTGAAAAAGGTATGTGGTTGGATTCTAATTTATATATAAGTCATACGCGTGAAAATTCTTCGTAAGTAACATGTGAGCACTAAGAAAATGAGTGAAAACCAGTGAAAACACATGAAAAACATTTGTGTGTAATTTCATGTTACTATACTTACTACCTTGGTTTTGTGTGTGTTGTGCGTTGATAGATCAGTAAACGAACTGATCGTTTACTGATCTATCAATATCAATTGTTTTTATACCTAAAACAGAAGAGATAGAAAAAGAAGAGGAAGATAGAAAACGTAGATAGAAGCTACCTAAGTATCTACTTTTTCTATCTTCCAGATAGCAGCTATCAAAAAGTTCATTGACCCCTATATATCAGTGTAGGTATCTAACGATATTTTAGAAATGTATGAAAATTGTCAGTGACCACGATTATCATGTGAAATTCATTTAGCGATACTTTTCATACATTTCTAAAGCGTCGTTAATAAAATTAGGATGGCATATAGGGTCAATGAAATGTTTTTTAATTATACTAAAAAAACATTTCAATCGTTAATGTTTTTTTTAGTATAAATGTATAAAAAAATGTACTATGTTTCCTTCATAAGATACAATATCGGTCAGTAGTAGGTATCTCATAACCCATGATTATGTTTAAACTCCATTTATTTTTACCAGTCCTATCATGTAAACAATCTTACCATGTCTTTTTATGATTTTACAACAATATAAATTAAAATAGACTTTTTAGGAAATCACTTTCGTGGTTAATAAATGTTTTACTTTAGAATGTTTAGGTTTGAACTAATATTTGATTTATTTTCAACAAAATTCAACAAAAAGTACTGTGAAGATTGTTTACATGATAGGACTGGTAAGAATAAATGGATTTTACATGATTTAGACCTCAGCATTTGTGTTTGCACAGACGTCCCTGAAATTCCTGAAATTCCCGAAATCCCGATCCCTGATTTGTCCGTTCCTGTTCCCCAACCAGAAAAGTTAGTAAATATTTTTTTTACTTTATTTAATCTGTTTGTTATTTTTTATATTAGGTAAATAGATTCCTTACCTTTTTTTTCCTTTTTTTCTTGTCCTTCCTTTTCCTTTAAGCCTGTGTTTGTTTGTACCCTTTGTTTTATATAAGAGAAATTGTGAAGTGCAGTTAACATTATTATTAAGTATATTAAAAAAAATATGCTCTGTTTTACGATTATCGGTATACATACACATACCTTTATTACCGCTAACTGTAAAAGTATATTTTTCCATTTTTGTTATATTTAAAAATTTTACCTTAAATTTTCAACAGATTGAAAACAAAGTTTCTATAATATGCTTTTAAAATAAACAGCGAACCACCCGAGAAAATAGTAGAAACAGAATTGCCAACGGTAGTCGAAGAACAACCGGGACCGCAGAAGATCCCAGATACACCAGCTGAAATTGAACTGCAGGTACTTACCTATTTTCTTTATTTACTTTTCATCACATTATCAAGGCCACATAAGTCCACGGCTGGACTTCCACGTAAGTCTTGAGGTCGCAGCCTTTTCTCCTATCGAGTTTTGGACATCTTTATAGATCCGTATCCGTAAGAAGCCGTATCAGATAAATCTTCTCATTTTAGATTTTATATATTCCTACTAACTAGATATGTACTAACAATAAAGTGTTTTATATTATACTAGCCGCGCCCCGGGGCTTCGCTCCCGTGGGAATTTCGTGATAAAAACTACCCTATGTGCTATTCCCGGTATTCTACCCGTTTACCAAATTTCACGACTCTTGGCTCTGTCTACCCCGTAAGGGATAAAGACGCGATTCTATATGTATGTATACTGATGTATGCCTTTCATTGAAATCCGTCCAGTAGATTTTGCCTGATTGAGTAACAAACATCCTCACAAATTTAAAAATTCACCAACTCACATCCAAACTTTTGCTTTTATAATAGTAGGATTGTAAAAGTCCGTGTACCAAAGTATGTACTTGTTCTTCCTTAGGAGCTGGAAGAAATCCCGGCCAAACGGCGCCGCAAACACAAACTGATCGTAGACAAGGCCACCATTATAGAGTCAAAAGTATTGAGTGCTAGAATTAATAACCCGAAAGTCGAACTACGATGCGAAGTATGTATTTTTTTTGCGTCTGTCTGTATTCGTTATTTAGTATGTACTTTTCTAATAATCTCCGCTAAAAGTGACCATTTTACAATACTTAAATAATAATCGCTGATTGACGTCAACTAGTTATAGTTAACATTTATTCATACTTAAGATTAAGAAGGTACAATTTATTTATATTTTACTACACAGACATACTAAATTACTTCTAGTACCTACTACCAACAGAAAAGTTTGACATCAAGTGACACGTCAAACTATTTTCAAGTCACCATCTACCCTCAAAATATTTTTCAGGTCGCTTCAGATTACTTGATCACTTTGACAATACCAGTACCACATTATTTTTGTCGAATGGCGCACGCGGGTTATAAATATAAAAATAACATTTCAAACGAATTGAATCGTCTTTTTTTGAGGAATCTAGGAGTATTACCTAACCAAGTGGCTGAGGAAAGAGAAATGGAGGTAAGATTTTTTCGCAATATAGTAGACGCCTACCTGAATCTAAATTATAACAGTTTCGAATCGCCCTACACTCTTATATAGGTGAAACATAGATGTAGAATAAACTAGAGTGAAACCATGTTGTTTCAATTAGGTACTGCAGTTTTAGCAGACTACCACCATTTTCTTTTAGTGAAGATTAATATGTGAAATGGAGAAGGTAATGGAAAATACTCTATTAACATTTATTATCTAGAATTTCCTAGAATGCCACTACAAGACTAAAAGCCTTCCTAGGGGTGAAAGTACTCATAAATATCAGCATCTTTTTGTATGTGACAGACTCAGAAATCACAAAAAAAAACGAGGTATAGCTTTTCCCAGAGATGGGCAAATTTTTATTCGAATAATCATCCGAATAAAATTTTATCCATGGCCAATTCATCCGCGGATAATTTATTCACGAATAAATCATCCGCGGATAAATTGGCCATGAATAAATTATCCGTGATATCATCCGTCATTTGAATAACGAATAAATTACGTCGTCATTTTCATACAATCTTTTCAGGTATGTAAGGCTTGCTTGTTTTTGATGTAAAACATCTGTCCTCTCGCTTCTGACATTCTGTGGGAGTGATTTCGTAGTGACAAACTTACACTAGGGAAGCGGGCACCTTTTGATTAGACCAAAACGGTCGCTCAAATGTTAGATGTTTTATATGAACCTGGGACTTGGCTGCAATTCCCAGGTTCATGTAAAACATCTGAGGGCAGGCAGAGACAGGCGGGCGCCCTAACACTCAGCCAACTGAATGGACTGATTGGACTGGACCGAATGGGCCGAATGGATTGGACTGAATCGTGAGCTACAAAAAGATGATTAGATCGCAACCGAATGAACTGAATGGAACATTTTGTGGCTCACGATTCACGTGAGCCACAAAATGAGGATTAGGAACATATTTCAGGTCCCAAAAAGATTATCAGATCGTAATCCACAAATCATTATGTATAACATTATAATAAGCTCAGGGAGGGTTAGATGTCAGATGTTTTACATCAGGATATATATAGATGAAGAATGTTCATCAAACATCAAAATGAGCAAGCCCAAAATTAGTCGAAACGTGCGTCGGCGCGCGCTTCCCTAAGTTCAAATTTGACACTACGAAATCACAGAATGTTTTACATCAAAAACGACCAAGCCTTACATACCTTAAACGATTGTATGAAAATGATGACGTAATTTATTCGTTATTCAAATGATGGATAATATCACTGATAATTTATACGCGGAAATTCATCCGCGTATGATTTATTCTTGAATAAATTATCCGCGGATAAAATTTTATTCGGATGATTATTCAAATAAAAATTTATTCGAATAATGCCCATCTCTGGCTGTTCCATACATTTTGGGCGCGTAGGTATTGTAAAATGTATGGAACAGCTGAATTTTTTGAGATTTCAGAGTCGGTCCCATACAAAAAGATGCTCATATACACGAGTACTTTCACCCCTAGAAGGTTGTTGGTGTTTCACAAATCACCTGAATTGCGATCTACAAGTATCTTCCACATTTTTAGATGCTACGAGCACAATTATCGCACCGACACCTCGAAATAATCGAAGAGGAAACCTCTATCCTCGAAAAAACTCCCGTTCCCCAACCAGTCGAGCAACAGATCGATCAACCGGTCGATTTGAGCATTAATAAAGATTACGTGGTCGAACCGATGGAAATAGAACCTATACAAGCTGTTATCTTGGATTTGCCTACGGTGCAACCAGAGAATATGCAAGTTGATATATCCGATTTGCCCACTCAAAAGTTGGAATCCCTATCGCAAGCGAAGAGGGCTACCGACGCCGAAGCGTCACCGGTAAGATTTCGTTATTCTAATTACTTTAAAATGTAATGAAAATGATTTTATTTCAATGGGTTAAAAATAGCACTTTTTAATCGTCGTATACTTGTTTTTAAGGTTCCGTACCTCAAAAGGCAAAAACGGAACCCTTATAAGATCACTTTGTTGTCCGTCAATATTTTTTTTCTCAGGAACGCTTAAAGGTATATAGTTGAAATTAATATCGAATGCTAATACTCGGATCTATGATCTCTGTCAACGCGATCAAGAGATATTACCGAAAATGTTGCGATTTTTGGCATATTTTGCGATTTCAGGCAGTAATCAAAACCTATGGGGTACTTCCCGTTGATCTAAAATTATGAAATTTGGGAAAAAGTAAGGTCTAACAGTACTTATACAGGAATAAATCTGAAAATTGTAAATATGTTGTTGGAAGTCTGAAAAAAAGTGTTACAATCTTATTTTTGCGCTGGATTCAGCATGAATCTTAGGGATCGAACTGCAAAGTTTGTTTTTGAAACTAGTTGGTCTTTTAGTTAAAAGCTATAATGTAAGACGCTTTGTGCGTACGGAACCCTCGGTGCGCGAGTTTGACTCGCGGTTTTTTTCTTTATTACTAGCTTTCGCCCGCGGCTTCGCCCTCGTGAATTTCCCACGGGTGCTTTTCCCTAGGATGAAAGGTACCCTATGTCCTTCTCCGTACTTCTAACTATGTGTATGCAAAATTTCAGCAAGATTGGTTCAGTACATGAAGCGTGAAGAGGTAACAAACAAACAAACAAACTCACTTTCGCTTTTATAATATTAGTTAGGATTTATTAAACAAAACAGTACAATTCCTGTTTACTGCCAAACTGTGAAACAGAATATTGCTGTAAAGGCCGTAAAATTTTAAATATTTGCGTACAAAATAGCTTCTTGTATATATATGACTATAATGAAGTATTTTCTAATTCAGAGTAAGAGACTTCGACGTTCCGATTACAAGACGTTCAGTCTGAGCCAGCAACGCGCTAAAGAACCGGAAATTGATATCACAGGTAATTTTTGATATTTAATTGGAAGCAGTGGCAGCAGCTAACGAGCGATAGAGGTAGTTGGATAGATAAGTACACTGTACTATTTATTAACCAATAAATAGTGTAGTAGCAAATATGTAGTAGTCAGAGATGGGCATTATTCGAATAATTTTTTATTTGAATAATCATCCGAATAAAGTTTTATCCGTGGAAATTCATCCGCGGATGATTTCTTCTTGAATAAATTATCCGCGGATGAATTGGCCACGAATAAATTCAGTGGTATTATCCGTCATTTGAATAACGAATAAATTACGTCATTATTTTCATACAATCATTTTAGGTATGTAAGGCTTGGTCGTTTTTGATGTAAAACATCAGTCCTCTCGCTTCTGACAATCTGTAGGAGTGATTTTATAGTGTCAAATTTGAACTTTGGGAACCGCGCTCCGCCTTTTCGTCTAATTTTGGACTTGCTCATTTTGATGTGTACTAACATTCTTCATCTATATATCCTGATGTGAAACATGTTTTACATAATGATTTGTGGATTGCGATCTGATAATCTTTTTGTGACCTGAAATATGTTCTTAATTTTTTTTTTGTGGCTCACGATTCAGTCCAGTCCATTCGGCCCATTCAGTACAGCCCAATCAGTCCATTCGGTCCAGTCCATTCAGTTGGCTGAGTGGTAGGGCGCCCGCCTGTCTCTGCCTGCCCTCAGATGTTTTACATGAACCTGGGACTTGCAGCCAAGTCCCAGGTTCATGTAAAACCACTGACATTTGAGCGACCGTTTTGGTCTAATCAAAAGGTGCCCGCTTCCCTAAGTGTAACTTTGTCACTACGAAATCACTCCCACAGATTGTCCGGAGCGAGAGGACAGATGTTTTACATTAAAAACAAGCAAACCTTACATACCTAAAACGATTGTATGAAAATGATGACGTAATTTATTCGTTATTCAAATGACGGATAATATCACGGATAATTTATTCGTGGCCAATTTATTTGCGGATGATTTATTTGTGGATAAATCATCCGCGGATGAATGGGCCACGGATAAAATTTTATTCGGATGATTATTCGAATAAAAATTTGCCCATCTCTGGTGTATGGTAATGAATTCGCTGAAAGTACCGGTATACTTTCCGATACTTCATAAATGACAATTTGTTACCGGTAACAACCCTGGCGGCTAGTATTACAAAATATAAACAAAATGTTATTTATTTCCATACTTTTAAACATGAATTTAATATACAGGGTGTTTAGTTAAACACCAGCAACCTCTCTAGAGGTGAAAGTACTCATGAATATGAGCAACTTTTTGTATGGGACCGACTCTGAAATCTCCAAAAAAAAATCTTCTGTTCAAATCATCAATAAAAAAACATCCTGTATTTTTGTAGAAGCAGAAAAAGAGAACATACCAATGAACCAGCAATCTCCAATAAAGTCCCCAACTAAATCTCAGCGAAACGTCCTCAGTATGCTAGAGCAGGCAGGAATAGCGGACATAGAGCCGGAGCCCACACAGACCATAGAGTCTTCTAGAAGAGAACTAGAACCTTCTAGAACTGAGAAAAGAGACAGCGAAGGGACTGAAACGCCTCTTGGAAGCTTGGATAGGACTAAAGTGTCTTTGGGAGATTCTGATAAGACTACCGATTCTGTTAAACATATTCGGTAAGTATTTTTTTTTTTAATTTTATCAATGCTGGCTAATATTATAGTTTTTACAATACCTATATATATACATAACTCAAAGGTGACTGACTGACATAGTTATCTATCAACGCACAGCCCAAACGTGTTATGACGTAGGCATCCGCTAAGAAAGGATTAACGCGAGCAAAGCCGCGGGCGCCAGCTAGTTATAGAATAAAAACAAAATATTTTTTTCTCTATGCTACTTTTATCAGCTTCAAAATGTTGTATGTACTGGTATATTTTAGAATACAGGGTGTTTGGGTAAACACTCTTATCCTTTCTGGGGGTGAAAGTACTCATGAATAAGAGCAACTTTTTGTATGGGACCGACTCTGAAATCTGAAAAAAAAATCAGCTGTTCTAAACATTTTACAATACCTACTCGCCCAAAATGTATGGAACAACTGTTTTTTTTATGCTGTGAGTTTCAGAGTTATACAAAAAGTTGCTCCTTATTCATGAACTGCTGCACCCACACATGATGTTTATATAGTATTAAATTATTTTTATCTTATATATAAATATGTATTCTAGATTTATGAAATAAACTGTATACCGGATATTTTTTCATCAATTGAAACAATAAGATAAAAGATTATAACCGAAAAAACAGCACCGCGCAAATGCAAGGTTTATCAAGCACTAGCGCCGCCCGGCTTTGCTTGGAATGTACATCCATAAATTGTAGCCTATGTCACTCAGATATAATGTAGCTTTCTATTAGTGAAAGAATTTTTGAAGTCGGTTCAGTAGTTCCGAAGATTACTTTCTCTTTATAATATTAGTGTGATAGCACGGAATTAGTACTAACACATAGAATGGCCACTCACCGCCCCGCACTCATTTCAAATACCGCACCCCACCCCGCACTTCGTTGTAGACATCACTGACGCTTGAACGAGGGTTGGCGCGTTATCGGCGCACTTTTCACGCCACTTGATACCCACGACTCGCAAGCAGCCCTACTAAATTTCACGCATATATTTGCGGGTATAAACGTCATGTCATTTTCTCCTTTAGTCGTTTCCTCATGATTGAGGGTTGTGGTCATTATATGAAATGACTATCTTGGTAATCCTAATGCCATTGCCTTCTCCATTTAACACACTTACTGATAATTATCAACCAGGGTGCAGGTTTCCTCACGATGTTTTCCTTCACCGGAAGCAAGTGGTGGTCTATGAAAACTTCCACACATGAGTTAGATTGGTATACAAACACATTTAATAGGGGCAGTATTCGAAGCCGGGACCTTTGCAGTCACAGGCGGGTGAGGCGGGCGCTCTAACCATTCGGCCACCACTGCACCGCTTCTTTTTCATCTCGGCATTTGCTTACGTAAACTCCATTTTTCCTTAATTTTCCTATTATGTAAGCAATCTTCACAGTACTTTTGTTGAATTTTGTTAAAATTAAATCAAATATTAGTTCAAACCTAAACATTCTAAAGTACATTTATTAACCACGAAAGTAATTTCCTCAAAAGTCTATTTTAATTTATATTGTTGTAATGTAAAATCATAAAAAGATGGTAAGATTGTTTACATAACAACACAATTATGAATAAATGGACTTTAGTAGTAAGTTTGCGAGCGTTGTATGGAGTGTCCGGGGTGTGGTGATAGTGTGATTAGAGAAGTTCCCCCCTGGTGATAGTGTGATTAGAGAAATTCCCCCCCTGCAGCTCGCAGTGGGGCACGGTGGGCACGATGACGCGCATCGTGGAGGCCGTGCGCGGACCCGCGCCGCTCACCGTGTGGTCGCTCACGGCGCGCGCGCCGCCGCAGTACAAGAACCTGGCCGCCGCGCGCTGCTTCAACTCTATACTCAGTGAGTACTGACTATCATTACAGCAGCCCCCCGCTCACCGTGTGGTCGCTCACGGCGCGCGCGCCGCCGCAGTACAAGAACCTGGCCGCCGCGCGCTGCTTCAACTCTATACTCAGTGAGTACTGACTATCATTACAGCAGCCCCCGCTCACCGTGTGGTCGCTCACGGCGCGCGCGCCGCCGCAGTACAAGAACCTGGCCGCCGCGCGCTGCTTCAACTCTATACTCAGTGAGTACTGACTATCATTACAGCAGCCCCCGCTCACCGTGTGGTCGCTCACGGCGCGCGCGCCGCCGCAGTACAAGAACCTGGCCGCCGCGCGCTGCTTCAACTCTATACTCAGTGAGTACTGACTATCATTACAGCAGCCCCCCCGCTCACCGTGTGGTCGCTCACGGCGCGCGCGCCGCCGCAGCACAAGAACCTGGCCGCCGCGCGCTGCTTCAACTCTATACTCAGTGAGTACTGACTATCATTACAGCAGCCCCCCGCTCACCGTGTGGTCGCTCACGGCGCGCGCGCCGCCGCAGTACAAGAACCTGGCCGCCGCGCGCTGCTTCAACTCTATACTCAGTGAGTACTGACTATCATTACAGCAGCCCCCCCGCTCACCGTGTGGTCGCTCACGGCGCGCGCCGCCGCAGTACAAGGAACCTGGCCGCCGCGCGCTGCTTCAACTCTATACTCAGTGAGTACTGACTATCATTACAGCAGCCCTCCCCGCTCACCGTGTGGTCGCTCACGGCGCGCGCGCCGCCGCAGTACAAGAACCTGGCCGCCGCGCGCTGCTTCAACTCTATACTCAGTGAGTACTGACTATCATTAGAGCAGCCCTCCCCGCTCACCGTGTGGCCGCCCCAGCACAGGAACCTGGCCGCCGCGCGCTGCTTCAACTCTATACTCAGTGAGTACTGACTATCATTAGAGCAGCCCCCCCCCGCAGTGGAGCCCCCCCCGCTCACCGTGTGGTCGCTCACGGCGCGCGCGCCGCCGCAGTACAAGAACCTGGCCGCCGCGCGCTGCTTCAACTCTATACTCAGTGAGTACTGACTATCATTAGAGCAGCCCCCCCGCTCACCGTGTGGTCGCTCACGGCGCGCGCGCCGCCGCAGTACAAGAACCTGGCCGCCGCGCGCTGCTTCAACTCTATACTCAGTGAGTACTGACTATCATTACAGCAGCCCCCCCGCTCACCGTGTGGTCGCTCACGGCGCGCGCGCCGCCGCAGTACAAGAACCTGGCCGCCGCGCGCTGCTTCAACTCTATACTCAGTGAGTACTGACTATCATTACAGCAGCCCCCGCTCACCGTGTGGTCGCTCACGGCGCGCGCGCCGCCGCAGTACAAGAACCTGGCCGCCGCGCGCTGCTTCAACTCTATACTCAGTGAGTACTGACTATCATTACAGCAGCCCCCCCGCTCACCGTGTGGTCGCTCACGGCGCGCGCGCCGCCGCAGTACAAGAACCTGGCCGCCGCGCGCTGCTTCAACTCTATACTCAGTGAGTACTGACTATCATTACAGCAGCCCCCCCCCGCAGTGGAGCCCCCCCCGCTCACCGTGTGGTCGCTCACGGCGCGCGCGCCGCCGCAGTACAAGAACCTGGCCGCCGCGCGCTGCTTCAACTCTATACTCAGTGAGTACTGACTATCATTACAGCAGCCCCCCCGCTCACCGTGTGGTCGCTCACGGCGCGCGCGCCGCCGCAGTACAAGAACCTGGCCGCCGCGCGCTGCTTCAACTCTATACTCAGTGAGTACTGACTATCATTAGAGCAGCCCTCCCCGCTCACCGTGTGGCCGCCCCAGCACAGGAACCTGGCCGCCGCGCGCTGCTTCAACTCTATACTCAGTGAGTACTGACTATCATTAGAGCAGCCCCCCCGCTACCGTGTGGCCGCCCCAGCACAGGAACCTGGCCGCCGCGCGCTGCTTCAACTCTATACTCAGTGAGTACTGACTATCATTAGAGCAGCCCCCCCGCAGTGTGAGCCGCCCCAGCACACCTGGCCGCCGTGGTCGCTCACGGCGCGCGCGCTACCGTGTGGCCGCCCCAGTACAGAACCTGGCCGCCGCGCGCTGCTTCAACTCTATACTCAGTGAGTACTGACTATCATTAGAGCAGCCCTCCCCGCTCACCGTGTGGCCGCCGCAGCAGCACAGGAACCTGGCCGCCGCGCGCTGCTTCAACTCTATACTCAGTGAGTACTGACTATCATTAGAGCAGCCCTCCCCGCTCACCGTGTGGCCGCCCCAGCACAGGAACCTGGCCGCCGCGCGCTGCTTCAACTCTATACTCAGTGAGTACTGACTATCATTAGAGCAGCCCCCCCGCTACCGTGTGGCCGCCCCAGCATAGGATCCTGGCCGCCGCGCGCTGCTTCAACTCTATACTCAGTGAGTACTGACTATCATTAGAGCAGCCCCCCCGCTACCGTGTGGCCGCCCCAGCATAGGATCCTGGCCGCCGCGCGCTGCTTCAACTCTATACTCAGTGAGTACTGACTATCATTAGAGCAGCCCTCCCCGCTCACCGTGTGGCCGCCCCAGCATAGGATCCTGGCCGCCGCGCGCTGCTTCAACTCTATACTCAGTGAGTACTGACTATCATTAGAGCAGCCCCCCCGCTACCGTGTGGCCGCCCCAGCATAGGATCCTGGCCGCCGCGCGCTGCTTCAACTCTATACTCAGTGAGTACTGACTATCATTAGAGCAGCCCCCCCGCTACCGTGTGGCCGCCCCAGCATAGGATCCTGGCCGCCGCGCGCTGCTTCAACTCTATAAACAGTGAGTATTCACTATATTATATCATTATCTTACAAACTTAAGGGCCATTTAGACGGTACAAGTTTTTTGCCTGTTGCATACAATTAGATTGAAGCAACTAAATACTTTCTTGCAATTATTCATAGTCAAATGTTGCACTGCAATTATTGCTTTTGTATATTTAAGAAACTTGCAACGTCTAAATGGGCCTTTACTTCTCTATTTAGTCGTATTTCCTCATGACTGAGGGTCGTGGTCATTATATGGAATGAAACACACAACGACTCTCTTGGCAATTTTAATGGAGTGGTTTGCCATTGCCTTCTCTATTTCACACACTAGAGTGCAGGTTTCCTCACGATGTTTTACTTCACCGGAAGTAAGTGGTGGTCGATGAAAACTAACATAGGTCATTACCTACCAATCTGACTCATTAGTCAGATTGGTATACAAACTCATGTAGCCCGGCAGGATTCGAACCTGGGATATTGCATCCACAGGCGGGCGCCCTACCACTCGGCCACCACCGCTACATAATTACTTATTTACTTGACAAACATACAAGGTGTTTGGTTAAACATAAACACCTGCAACCTCTTGGGGGTGAAAGTACTCGTGAATATGGGCAACTTTTTGTATGGGACCGAAACCACAGAATTAATATAAGTATGCCGAAACTGAAATCTCAAAAAAAAAATTTGCTGTCCCATACATTTTCAGCGAGTAGGTATTGTAAAATGTATGGAACAGCTGATTTTTTTTGAGATTAAATTTTAGAGTCGATCTCATATAAAAAGTTGCTCATATTCATGAGTACTTTCACCCCTAGAGAGGTTGCTGGTGTTTAACTAAACACCCTGTATAGTTATTAACTATAGGGATATTCATTGCTTCCATGCTAGTCTGGGAGCGATGATAAAACATAGAATGTGCCAGATGCTTCTCTTCCCGCGCAGATTGTAAAAGTCAATCGAAGGAAAGGGCTTTAAACTGGGGATCCCTCCACTCATAGGGCGATGGGTTAGCAACCTGTCACTATATCTGAATCTCCATTCCATCAGATAGCCCACTATTGAGCTAAGCGTGGCCTTCGAGTCTCACAACTCTTGGCTCTGTCTGTCTACCCCGTAAGGGATAAAGACGTGATTCTATACATATATTTATGTTTATTCATAAAAAATATTTGCATTTTCCACCTATAAATGTTTTGTTCCTATCTCAATTCGTTTAGGCGCAAAATTTTAAAAGCGCAGAATGGTAACCGGTCGCAAATGGTAAAAGGAGTGTTAAAAGTTTTCACACAATGTTCATGTATGTATGTATGTAAGTTTCTTTATTCCACCATAAGTCCTGAACGGCTTAACAGATTTTGATGTGAGAGGTATTTTTGGATTCCTTGCACTCCTCCGAGTGACATAGGCTATATGACGTCATCATAAAAACAAAATGGCGGATTATATATGCGATAAATTATCAGAATATAATAAAATTTCATTCAAGATTAGAACAATCGAGTGGGGTATCAAATTGAAGGGCTTTAAAAGGCGATTAAAAAAAAATGTATATAACTTATATGTTTGTATCTCTTTTACTCTTTGAATAAAAACTTGTCTGTCGTGTTTTTTATTTTTAATAATTAGCTTGTTACTTAATTTTTCTTCACTTTGAATGAAAGAGACAAAACTAACATAAGGTTGATTTTTTTTAGTGTATATCAATGCTACTATTAGTTTTACATTTTTACAATTTTTCTTTATTAGTTATAGATAAGATTTCACGATATTAACCGTAACTTCCATATAAGAAATCATGTTACATGCTGACTTTTTTTTTCTTTAGTTTGTACACATTTTTTATTCTTTTTTTACAGAATTAAAACAACACGGATTTATTATTGTCCGTAAAGATCCTAATACTTTGGAAATCACTAATATTCTTCTGGGGCCACGTTTTGATTGAATTCATATTTAATACTTTTTGTTATTTTTGTTACTTACCTTTATAATTTTGAATTGTTATTTTTGTTACATTTATGATTTTCAATTTAATTTTGTTATTATTACCTTCTTACTGACTTGTTTGTTCATTGTTTTTTTCAGTGTTACATTTTGTACGTTAAGTTATTTGATAAATAAGTTACTTAAAATCCATTTATTCTTACCAGTCCTATCATGTAAACAATCTTCACAGTACTTTTTGTTGAAAATAAGTCAAATATTAGTTCAAACCTAAACATTCTAAAGTACAACATTTATTAACCACGAAAGTAATTTCCTAAAAAGTCTATTTTAATTTATATTATTGTAAAATCATAAAAAGACATGGTAACATTGTTTATATGATAGGACTAGTAAGAATAAATGGAGTTTACATGAGAATTTAATTAAACAAGTATTTTGATATGAACAATTTATTTGAAGAATTTGTATAATACGATATGATTTCTGTACAATTTACATACGTCATCAACTAGATTCAAGTCAACTAGACATTTTTATGAGTATCTTAGTGGCGTAATAATTTACAAATAGAGTGGATAAAGCTGTACAATAAACAGTTGACTTACATTTAACTATTCATCTTAATTTACATAAAATACAGTCATTTACACTATAGAATTGGAATATTATTACAATCTAATAGTTACTTAAAATTTTTATTTTAATTTTTTACACTGCAAAGCTTAAACTTAGGTAAGAAACATGGATTCTAAATGGAGGTTTATTCTCCCTTGGTATAAGCATATCACTATGTTTTAGATTTATACAAAATCAGTCTCTACTATGTTACCGAGCCCTGCCATGTGGAACGTAGATTGTTACTGGACATTACAGTAATATGTGGCAGTCTGTTGCGTCAGGACGTCAGAACCGGACGTTTAGACAATGTTCAACAACAATAGTATAGTCACACCAAGTGTTACCGTGTGAACCATATAATTTATTCGCTAACTAACTCTATTCCACCCAATGGTCAAGCACACTTCAGTGTTCACAGCCTTGCTACAGTCGTTCCAAGCTCTCACTCATTTTGATTAATAGTCTGCTTTCCAATTATGCCAGTCGGACATAACAATACAATTTTTATTATGTTCGACTGGCGTTAAATATTAGACTTAGGAATGACAATTATTAGCTTAAATAGATACCATTTTATTAAACATTCTCTCTAGGTTTAGTAAACATAAATAGCAACCGCACATTTGAACGAAATATCATAATTAAATTCATTAAGGAATAATTTCACTTACAATATTTTCCTAATGTAAACTTAATTTACATAAGAAAATTTTTCATAATTTTAAATGCCATTATAAAAAATGTAATATAATAATAAATGACACTATTACATTAGTTAATGGAGTACATACGCCCAGTTTTAAATTATATTGTAATTATGATCAAAATATTAACCATATCACAGTTCACTCGAGACATTCATAAAAGTGCGCCATTTGATATGGAATGATAGAGCAACAGAGGAATTCAACAATGTTTATATAAACTTAATAATAGTAGTCACACGCACACATTTTCAAATGCATCGAGTTTACCCACACATTCAAACACTTTGAAGGCCTAATTCGCACAAAAGATATTTTTAACGTACGTTATAAACGTGAATTGGAACAAATGATACATTCGAAACGCCTAACATTTAGATTTCAAAATTTAACGTAGCTCATTGCGCTTTAAAAGCGCATGTAAGTTAATAAAACTAGGATATTCATTTGGTTCAACTCAGCGTTTTTAAACCTGCCCCAATATAGCTTTCGTTTCAAAAATACCTAACAAATCTCACACTAAGAGGCCGAGTAATAGTCATTAAGCTCACGCTAGCGAATCACTGTCGTAGTCTTTCGCGTCCAAATCTCCTCCGTAATTCATGCTCTCGAAGTACTGCTGGGGTTTGCCGTTCCATAGAGAATCGTGGGATATAGATTTGATGGTTTTGTCGACGGAGTCCGCTTCGTAGAGGATGGATTTAGAGAGTTCGAGTGCGAGGTTGTGCGGGCTCTGATAGGCGAGTGCGTACTGGGCCAACTCGGCCGGGAGTGGCCGCGCTCGGCCGAGTGTGGAGCCGAGTCGTTCGCCGAGCGCACTGGCACGCGCCACGTACTGCGCCGCGCACCACGCAGTGGGTTCCGGGGACGCACACTTCTGGCGAAATGTATTCAGTGAGTATCAACGACCTACCGTGTCGGGAAGTGCGATCAACATGTCTTATGTCTTACTTCCTACTAATATTATTAAGGTATGTGTGGATGGATGTTTGTTACTCTTCACGCAGAGACTAATAAAACAAAAACTGTCTTACTACAAAACGATGATGTCTAAAGTTAAATACTTGCTAAACACATTACCCGTTCATAAGAAAAAGATACTGACAACTAGAAAATGTCATTAAAGCACGTGTATTTTAATTGTAAGGGTAATGTGTTTAACAAGTATTTAACTTTAGACATCGTTTTGTAGTAAGACAGTAAAACTTTTTACAAAACCAATTCAGCAGCTGTATTGTGTATGTAAGTTTTATTTAAAAATTGTATTTCGCAAATCACTCTGTACTGTACTCCACGATGACTCGATTCTAAGATCAATCTATAACATGAAATACATGACATGTTGATTGCAAATGTGACCCGAATTAAACACTAAAATCGTTTCTCAACCTTTCAAGATTGTATTAAAACATAGTATTTTTATTTAAAACGAAAATAGCGCGTAATTTCTCTTACAATTCACCAAACTAGAAAAATGCATATTTCCATTCTTCAATGCACATTTCTTACTTTTTTGCATCAAGAACTTCAATTCTTAAGTATTATCGTAACATATCTCGATACAAATAAATTATTATTAAATAAGATAGATACCGTACGACTAAAAAACGAAATTTAGTTTTTGATTAAATAATTCATTTTCAATGAAACTACGTCATTAAGCCTAAAATAACACTAGAAATGGTTGAGAAACGAAGTATTACTACAAAACCATAAGAATCCCCATTAATTCACGTGTAAAGAATGCACTCACACGGTGCATTGCGTCTAACTACGCCATGAAAATCAATTAGAAAATTAACCTCAAATATAGGTACTAAAAGGCAGGCAGGAAATTAGCCTGTTATTCAACAGTGAGAGAGATAGTGGAAGCGTTTGTAACACCCGTATTCACAGACGTTTCCTTGACTTCAACTTGACTGACGTTTAACCGACTCGATTCGAGTCTCAATTTGGTATGATTAGCCCATATATGGCATGTTCTTATGTATCATAATATTATATTAATAAACGAATAATTCTTGTTCTAATCCTCATTGTCGACATAGAGTACTTGTAAGATAATATAAATGAGAGAGCTAGGTATCTAAAGTTTTTGGGTTAACATTTTCGGGGATTTTCGGGGGGTTGTCATGTGGTTTGATCTACAAGGCTTTCTGAATTCGAATTTTATGACTTCGTAATATACGAAGTCATAAAATTCGAATTCAGTTCATATGACAAAGATTAGATGGGAGATAACATATATGGGATATGTGGTGATTGTTACTATCATTGCGAAAGTAAATTTTTGGGTTACCATTTTTCGGGAGATCGACATATAAGGACTCAATTTGCAGGAACAGTAGTTCACCCGTTACTAAACACGCAAATATAATAAGTTATGTGAAAAATAATTATGATACATAAGAACATGCCCTATATGGGCTAACCATACCAAATTGGTCGAGTCGGTTAAACGTCAGTCAAGTTGAAGTCAAGGAAACGTCTGTGAATATGGGTGTAAGTCTTTGCCATATGCTTTTTTTTCTGTGGTACCGATAATAACCCTTATTTCAAGGGGGAGTGATTTGTGCATCAAAAATTTTACTATAATTTGTTCAACAGTGTACAACTATAGTGATTTTTTTACTTTTTACGTTGTGCTTAGCCAATCTGCCATTATGTCAAACAACATAATTAAACAAAAAAATAATAAACAAAACTGAATGTTATGTGATGAAATCTAATTACTGTGTCAGTGGCAAATATGTGGTAATGTACTTAAGGTTCGTTTCACACTTACCATTAAAGTAGGGCCTGAAATATGTTCATAGAGTTATTGTGTGATCATTTTCGTATGGTTCTAAAATTTAAAACATGTCATACATGATATAAAGGAAAATATTAAAAAGAAATTAATATAAAGTAACCATTCCAGTGTGAGTTTCGGGCAGAGAATTGGTAAAAAATATGTAATTTATTGAAAGTTTTTTTTTAAGACCAATTCTGTACACGACACCCTTACAAACAAAATTATATTAGTCTTATCCATTGACAATATACTCCGTAAAAAGATATCAATTGATTGTTAAGTATATTAATTGACTTAATAAAATATACAATAAAATTCTTAAAATTTCATAAGTTTTTTTACGGAGTAAACACAGTTTATGATCTTTTGTGTGGCATAAAAATTCAAAATACTTTTAGTAGAGTAGTAATGAGACTTTTAGTACCTTATCTAAAATTACTATACATGCGTTTTATTGCAAAATTCAACGTAAGTAATGAAATTATTGTCATGGCAAAGGTATTTAAACGAAATATAGATTATTAAACTAGACCTACGGTTTACAAATACAGGGGATTAAGGCATCAATCGACGGCACACTGGTCAATCTACGAATGATTTTTAAGCCATCACAGTGTCCAAAATGAATTAGTAACAAATGTGTATTAGTCCAATAGCATGCGTCCTACGCTACTCAAACGAAACTACAACCTTCAAACCAAAAAATAAACGAAAGGGGAACTCAAACAAAACTTACGATCGACATAATGGCAAGGGCGGCGCGGCGTCAGGTCCGGGGCGCGCGCTTGACAACCAAAACCAACATTAATATTAACATCACGCTCACTGTGCACGGGTTTATAGTTATAGTTAGTTACGCGGCTACGAGCCGGAATCTTTAAAGAACCAAGAGTTCCAGAAGGAGCGGGCGCGCACCTTGCTGTCGTGCGGCGCCGACCTCCGGACTGGGGTCGGAACCTTGTCCTTGCGGCCCGGCGACGCGGGCGGGGCGGAAGTGCGGCTGCGAGTGGAGGTGGCCGAGCGGACCGAGTGGGCCGAGGGGGGGCGGGGGGCGGCGCCCTTGTGTGCGGTGTGGAGTGGGATTCTGCTGGGGCGGCCTCGGCGCGGAGTTTCCGAGATCTTCTCTTCTTCCGCGGCGTCGGGCAGCAGCAGCGGCTGCATGTCCCGCATGGAGCGTCGCTCGGCGCTGTCTGCGCGCGCGCGGCCCGAGAGCTGTCTCACTCGCGCACGCGCACCTTCCAGCTCTATACTCTTTTCTTCGAGCTGCAATTATTTTCAATGAATATTGGTTTGGGCTGGAATAACTTTGTTGCACAAATCCTTACTATCCTAACTAATATATAAATGCGAAAGTGAGTTTGTTTGTGTATTTGTTTGTTTGTTACCTCTTCACGCTTTATCTACACTAATCTTCCTGAAATTTCGCATACACATAGAAGTACTGAGAAGGACATATAGTACCTTTCATGCCGGGAAAAAGCACTGTATCTGTGGGAAATTGAAGCTGGCGAGGCCGCGGGAAAAACTTAACCTATATTATACAACACATACAATTTACATAACAGAAGAAATGGCAACGGCGGACTTATCCCATGAAGGGATCTCTTCCAGCAAACATTTTAGCTTCTCAAAACAATCAGAGGCAGATAAATAAATAAATATATACGGACAAATCACACAGATTGAGTTAGCCCCAAAGTAAGTTCGAGACTTGTGTTATGGGATACTAACTCAACGATACTGTATTTTATGACAAATACATATATAGATAAACATCCAAGACCCAGGCCAATCTGAAAAAGATCATTTTCCATCTTGACCTGACCGGGGATCAAACCCGGGACCTCCGGTGTGGCAGTCTGGCGTGATAACCGTTAGGCCACGGAGGTCGTCAAGATTAGATGAGACTAGCGAAACTCTTGCCATCTTATTCATAAAAATTAAGGAATACTGTTTTGTTTCTATCACATTTTCCAATAAGTATCTGACATTAATAAAACGAGTCAACATATTTTAACTACAATAGAAAATGTTCGGTAAGTAACTAGTTAGTTATTTATGAAAAAGGGTCATAACATAACCATTAACCCATCATATCATACCAGCAAATTCCCGGAAAGCGCTCACATAGGACAACAAATTACATAGTACAAACACTACAAATTCAGATTAAGACTATTCACATTCGGGTTATTGATTTATAAAGCAGGCGAAAAACAGACAAAGGCTTGCAATTATTATTATAATTATTTTGTCTATGTCGCTCATTTCCAAACAATGTTAACAGATGAACTTGAGCCTGATGAGTTACTTGCGTTCAGATAAAGTTATTATTAAGTACGAGGTCATCATACATTTGAATATTTATAGAATAAATTTGCATACTAATAAACACCATAATAATAAATGTAGCTTACAAAGGCATAAATAGATTCACTATACATTACTGCTGCTATTTATAATGCAGCGTCTTTAATTTACAAAATATAATTTAAATGTTCCCATATATTTGCAAATCTTGACGATACCAAATTAAAAAGGTATCTTCTAAATTATATAGTGCTGCTTCTATTGTAACATCTATACGAATCACGCTAATATAAATAGGATGTGTTTGTAAGTTTGCGAGTATGTTTGTAGGGGGTAAGCTACGGAATTACTGAACCGATTTTAAAAATTCTTTCACCAATAGAAAGCTACATTATACCTGAGTGACATAGGCTACAATTTATGTAAGTACCTCCTAAATTACAGTAATAAATGAGCGAACTGACCCTGAATTTGAGGTCCTCGTTGAGTTCCCTGGCGCGCTCCAGCCGATCCAATAGCAGCGATCGATGCGCCGCCGCGCGTCTCAACCGCTCACAGTACACCTGGAATACAGAACAAACAATTTTTACACACATATTACCACGACTTTTTTCCTGTTTAATTTATCATGAAGTAAATAAGGTAACACGAAAAAAATTAAGAGTGAAGGCAATTAGGCATAGATAGCTAAACACAGGCACAGGGGAAGTGTTGCGAACTCCTTTATAAAGTAATTTTCTTTTTTATCTAAAATGTCTATGTTCTTCTTTTTTTCTTCTTTAGTTGTCATGTTTGATTAGAACCAATAAATACATACTTACGGCAATGTGAAATCATTTTCAATTATAAATAATAATATATATATTTTAATCAGCGCCTAGTTAGTTCTTTACATTATTTGGTCCTTCACCCGTTATTCTAAATTTCCAAATTTTTAAATAAAATTGAAAATGATAACACGAAGCCATTGTCAAAAAAAATGTGATGAACGTGAACCTGCTCATCCTACTCGTACATCAAGTGATAGACAAGGTGAGTGTAACGTCGCCAACTCTTTAAGTTCCCGGCCATCCTCGGCTTCTTCGAAAACGGTGCGTAGACTCGCTCTCCAGGCAGAGCACGCACGCCGCTTGGCAAATTTAGAGGCTGAACGAGAACGTGTAGCCTTTGAACGCGAACGCGCTGTCTCTGAACTAGAACTTCAAGTTCAACTCGCCGAAGTTGACGAAGTTCCCGTCATAGTAGATCAGTGCGCAGTCACCCTAACGAGGCTATACAGAGTTGGCTCAATCAGTGTGATAAACCTACTTCAAAAAACGATTTACAGTGTTCGCAGGAGTTATTGCCTAATGTGGGTACAGCCTCCGGTCTTCTCTACCGTCGTGAATACTGCGGCTAACGATGCCTTCACGACGGCACCGGCTTTAGCTTGTCCGGCCCATTGCCACGCGCATGTTGTGGTCCTCGGCCATTACACCTGAATGCTGTCGATATCCCGGGCACCTCTTTTCATTGCCGCGTCACTTTACTCCAAGCATTAATCCTAGTACTCAACGCCGCGAATTAATTGTAACACAAATAAATCAGAACGTGAGGGAAACACACAATGACATACAAACGCACTTGCCCGGGCTATCACGGAGCTCGCCGCCAGGAAGCCAAAGGTAAATAATATTCCCTTTACCTATTTTTGATGGGAAACCTTCCGAATGGCTAAAATATTTAAAAAGAGTTTATGACAGCTCCAAGTCTGCCTGCCTATACTGACGCTGAAAATCTAGCCAGACTAAGCACTGCTTTAGCGTGGAACGGCCCGAGATGCCGTTTCAATCCGACTGGTGGCTGCCTCGAATCCCGAAGAGGTAATATCTCAGCTACACAGAACCTTTGGTCAAAGCGAGTTGATTGTTTTAGGTGAGGTAAACAAAATTAAGTCGTTCCCTCAATCTTATTTCTTCTGAGTGCAAGGAAATGACTGACTTTGCGTGCAAGGTTCGCAGCTGTTGTAGATAGACTAGTACTGGTTACTCAACCAAGTTGAGTATCTATATTCGCCCGAACTGCTCGGAATGCGATTGTTGGTAAGTTACCCTCCTCGCGTTGATGAGCAGCAATTGGGTTCACTCTTGCCTTTGATAAGAGCCGCTACATGTAGCAAACTGGAGTTACTTTCTTCAATTTCTCGATCACGAAACCGAGGTTCGAAATAAGTTTGGAAATATTGTGAGAACTTCATTTCTAATAAATTTCAAGAAAAATAAAGGCAAGGTGGCCACTGATTTGTCATGTACAACTTCATCTTTCGGAGTCGGAGAGTCATCTATCGCTAAGAAATACAATCCAAATCAGAATGTCAGATTTTGTCATTTAACCAATCACACTATAGACTCTTGTAAAAAGTTTTTTAGTTTTATCGGTTGATGACAGATGGCGTTGGGCAAAAGAACAAAAGAAGTCAATGTCATCGCACAATGTCTAAAAAAGGTAAGTCACAAATATCGCTTTTGTAAATCAAAAGATGCGTGTCTTCCGAGACATTATGTGGTAAAAGACACCACAAATTAGTTACACCGATCTCCGCAAAAGTCAATTTTAGCAATCGATTCCTCAAGACAATTCCACTAATCCAATTTACTTCAATTGATCTCCGAATTCGGACTTCTGAACAACAACAAGTTGTTACTCATACAATTTGTAATGAGACCGAATTTGAATGTTTATCCTTTAAAACCCTTACTTAAAGTTATTGCAGTTAACAATTAAGGGGCCCCACACGTGCTATTGATACCTACGCTTTACTTGGATGATGGTTCAACGCTGGAACCTTTATTGATTTTAAAATGTCCAAGCTTGCAATAGGTGCTTCGTGGGCCAAACGCTCATTTACGAATGGACTGTGTAGGAGGGTTATCAAAGTGAAACAACCATAGAAATAACAGTAAATTTTGATATTCGTGGTAGAAACTGTATATGAGTATTATCACAACAAAAGCTAGGTCTTTAGAAAATCTTAATCTAGGTGCGCGACAGTGACGGTTTCCAACGAACTTGTGAATTCATACCACTTACCCTTACTTAGATATTTGTGACGATGTGGTATATGAGAATGTGCAGAACCTACTATTCTCATTTGGTGTTGATAACTGGCACTTTGAATCTATATCTCAGGGAAACTCGCTGTGGCACTAGGTCTCAACCCGTAGCATGTCGCACCAGCTTTAGGTTGGAAGTTTTATATGGAATAGCTCAAAGCAAATCAAAAGAAATAGAATTTGTTAATCATTGCACTTTAGACGAAAATAAGGCGAGCGAGATAAAGTCCATGATTAAAGAATATTTTAAACTAGATGCAATAGGTATTACGGAAAAATTGATCTCAAGTCAATCGAGTGATGAAAAAGAGCAATGTAAAATTTTGGAGAATACTGCCTATCGTCTCTCAAATGGGCAATTCGAAGCTAGGACTTTTGTGGCGTGAAGACAATCTTTTTGTATTCCGGGAAGGCAGTTATAATTTAGCATTCAGTAGGTATATATGAGCTTTAGAAACGCAAATTTGCTAAAAGATCCGCTAATACGCAAATCAATATCGAGCTAATGTCCAAGCCACTAATTATTGACAAAGGTTATGTAGAACCTTGCGTAATATCCCTCACCAAACCCCAGGTGTTAATTCTGGTATTGTTCTACCTCATTTTGGGGTCACTAACCCCAATAAACTCAGGGGAAACTTCGTGTTGTCCACGACGCTGCTGCCAAATGTAGCGGCGTAAGTTTAAATGATATGCTCTTATCTGGCCCTGACTTATTGCAATCTCTCTTTGATATTCTTTTAAGATTCCGTGAAAGGTAAAAGGATCATGCGATGTCTGGAGAGACATTCGAGAGAATGTTCCCTCAATAAAAATCCGTAGTCAAGACAGGGGATGCGCAACCGTTTTTTATGGCGTTTGACTCCAGATTCACCTTATAACTCCCTTCAGGATGTCCCTCTATGATATTTGGTGCGAGCTTCAAAGTCCCTTTTACAGCCTTATTCATCAAAAATAAAAATGCAATAGAATATCAGTCAAGATTTCCAAAGTGCTATTAACGAAATCATAAATAATCATTATATGGACGACTTTCTTGGAAGTTTTGACAGTGTGGACATAGCAGCAACAATGGCACGAGATATATTTGTTTTTATTCATAAACAGGCTGGGTTTTGAAATGCGTTCTTGGGTGTCAAATTGCCCTGAAGTCTTAAGAATTTATACCTCCTGAATTAAAAGCTCAGTACCTACTCAAATCGACTTGAGGAGACTTTTCTGATTTTCTGTGAGAAACTTTGGGTTCAATTTGGTACCCTTTAGATGATGTAATTGGCTTTAATATGCGTTCACCCATTCCTATTTTTCCAAAGAAGCCTACAAAACGCTAATGTTTTATCACACCTAATAAGTATATTTGATCCTTTGGGCTTGTTATCCCCCACTAACTATCAGAGGCCGCATTCTTTTTCAAGATGCATGGCGAAAGCAAATAGGTTGGGATGAAATATTACCCAAGCAGTGAAATTTTAAAATGGAAACGATGGTTTTCGGATATTTCGGATGTAGCAAAGTTGCGAGTACCGCGGTGCTCGTTCATTATTCAAACTGTAACGTTATACAAAGAGAGTTACATGTATTTTGTGACGCAAGTAAAGCTGCCTATGTTGCGGCGGCATGCTGGCGTTTTGCCTTTGCTGATGGAACTGTAAATCTGTCTTTAATTACTAGCAAAGCTCCGTGTAGCTCCAGTAAAATTAGTTTCTATTCCGAGATTGGAATTACAGGGTGCACTTATAGCAGCTCGGCTTGCCACTGCTATTGCCAATGGCTTGTACTAATAAACCATCCGCGCGTTTCTTTTGGTGCGATTCCAAAAAATGTTCTTGCTTGGATTCGAACTAAAACCTATAATCTCAAGCCATTTATCGCACACAGGGTTAGTGAAATCCGGGAACTCTCTTCCGAAAACGAATGGCATTGGGTTTCCACTATTATTGAAAATGTTGCCGGATGAAGCCACTCGTTTTCGGACTGGTAGCATAAGCGAAAGATGGTTCGAGGGTCCTCAATTTTTTTATATTTGTCTCAAAGTGACTGGCCAGTAGAGTCAGACACAGATAATCAATGTGATCTAGAGACCAACAAAAAAGAATGTACTTTTACTAATGTTGATACTGAATGTAAAAATTTTTTAGTTTGCCAATCCTGAACGTTTTAGTTCCTGGTTAAAGTTTCAACGCGCAACAGTCCTATGGCTCAAAATTACCTAAGATTGTTAAAGTTTCGATGCTTAAAAAAAAGTGGGATAGATATTAAAATGATTGTATGGTTTGGATGGCTACATTACTCGTTTCGATCTTATAAATACTGGTAACTGTACCAATTGGGACACACCATATTCTCCTAACCCGACCGCAGAAGATTTAATTCGAAGCTCGCTTTCATACGTTTCTCGCCTGCCAAAGAGCCTCCTTTTCATGCTGAATACAAATGTTTGGTTGAAAGTGGCTTACACCTATCCAGGCAAGCAGCAAACTGCAAGAAAATTTGAAATCTTCTTATGCAATGACGGTTTGGATTCGATTAAAGGGACGTTGCCCAGTTAGATAACGAAACTACAGATTTTATCAGACATCCTATCGTCCTTGATGGAAATTCTAAAGCCATACAACTTTTAATTATGTACTATCATCGCAAATTTGCTCATGCAAATAACAGAAACAATTTTGAATGAAATGAGGCAGGGAATTCTACATATGTAGACTGAGAAGTATTATTAAGAAAGTTGCTTATCAATGTCAGTTCTGTAAAAACCGAAAAGCTGCCGCATCAATACCTCCCCTACTGGTGATCTGCCCCCCAGCTCGTCTTGCACATCATAAACGCCCGTTTACATTTACAGGGCTCGACTATTTTGGTCCCCTTAAAAGTGAGCATAGGAAGACGATCAGAGAAGCGATGGGTGGCTATATTTACCTGCTTAACAATAAGAGCGATTCACATTGAAATTGTAAACAGCCTTTCAGCAGATTCAGCTGTAATGGCACTGCGCCGTTTTATTGCCAGACGTGGCACGCCTTCCGAGATTTGGAGCGACAATGGGACTTCTTTCGTCGGAGCAACCAAGGAATTAAAAGGAGCTTTATGGCGCTCCTCTGTGACCCACTTTTGCCGCAAATAATTACATCAAATGGCGATTTATACCTCCTGCAGCACCGTTTATGGGTGGATGTTGGGGAGAGATTGGTACGGTCCGTCAAAACCGCTTTGAAAGTAATTCTCCTCCAGCAAAAAGTTTCCCTGAAGAACTATTGTTAACACTACTCGCTGAAGTTGAAGCATTACAGATCAATTGTCGTCCCCTTACATTTGTAGCAGTTGAGATCTGACGAGGAAGCTATTACTCCTAATCACGTTTTTATTTTTTTGGATCTAGCTGCACGGCAACACTTCCCCTTGAATTAAATGAACCAAGATTTGGCTAGCCGCAAAAACTGGAGAAAAGGTTATACGCTTCAATCCGACCATTTTTGGAAAGAGGTGGATTCATGAATACCTTCCATCCCTCATTCACCCCCGGCAAGTAAATTCATATCATCATGTAAGAACTTATCAGTGGGAGATGTCGTCTATGGCAATAGTAAGATGAAAAGCCTCCCTCGAGGAACATGGCCTAAGGGCCGGATTGTAGCAGTATTTCCAGGGGAAAGATAAAAAGGTACAAGGTCGGCCAGATGTCATGGCTACTCAAGGTGGAGTACTCAGAGAGACCTTCAAGAAAGCTGGTGCGGTTACCAGTACTCCAAAATTCTTAGATTTTTAATTCTGTTTTGTTTTGTTTTGTAGGTAGGGGGAGAGTGTTGCGAACTCCTTTATAAAATAATTTTCTTCTTTTATCTAAAATGTCTATGTAATTCTTCTTTTTTCTTTCTTTAGTTGTCATGTTTGATTAGAACCAATAAATACATACTTACGGCAAAGTGAAATCATTTTCAATTATAAATAATAATATATATATTTTAATCAGCGCCTAGTTAGTTCTTTACAGGAAGATAACAAATTTTCTTCCCCTGTGAAGATTTGGAGAGGTCTTGCCATATAAATGACAAAAGAAAAGTAGAAGTCTAGGGGAGAGGCCTACCTATGTTCGGCAGTGAATATTGCTGTGAAGCTGAGATGGTGTCTTTTATTGTTTTTCTCATTGACTCAGAATAATGGAATAAAATTTAATAGAATTATTTTTAATTTTAATATACTTAGTAGGTATAAATATATGTGTATTATTTAAAGAATTCGTTTTATTGTTGCGGAAGAGCGAAATTTCCTAACACAGGCATTGTTTGCCTAAAAGGAGATTTCAAACTCTATTTATTACTGTGAAGACTCTTTTTAAGCAAAAGAAAGACAATTTTTAATTTTTGAATGTTTGTCAGAATAATTAGATCCTCCAACCGTAGCTTAGTATATTGTAACACATTTTTATAAGAAACTAACAATAACATCTATATAGTGTTAGAAAATCTATTTTAAGATATGCAGCACCATGTATTAAGGAACGTACATAGCTTTACGAGCTAGCGACCGACTACTCGACCAAAAAAAAACCAAAAAGTCGGGATACGTGTGTCGATTCCCGATGAAGTAGTATTGGCGTTTCATGATGTCTGCCTATTAATAGAGGAGAGGCAAAGGTAGGTAAATAAAGCGATACTATCGTGATCAAAAAAAAGTCTAAATACTCAAATCAAGCAAGCAAATGATAGTGACGCGACGTCAATGACATGACAACTCATAGCAGCCCATCTCAATTCCATAAAAGTTAGGAGTCGTAAATCAAAAAGTACAGTTATAACTTATTCCTCATTATATTAACTGTCAATCGGCTCATTTGTATAATATGAATATTATAATGTGCCTAATTTAGTCTTAGGAAGAATGTATTTTTATACATAGCGTGGTTTTGTTATGATAAATGGATTAAACGGTGTCAACAACGTCTGCGGAGCGCGTGCAAAAGATAAATTAAAGTGAAAATGAAATACATGCTTACTGCAGTTTTTATTAATCGTAGGGTTAAGAGACCCAAATGGAGGTTGGAATAACAAACATCGTTCAACAAAAAATTACGACCATTACAGCTAGATTGTTCAGCTCTTTGTTGAAAGTGTAAAACTTTAACGGTTGCCATTTAAATTTGGTGTTTTTTCAGTAGTGGCATTGCGAAGTTTTGCTAGTACCATATGCCTAAGGTAAAATTAAACATAGACAAAATCATGACTCAAAGATAGCATGATACTCGTAGTAGGGTTTGACGAATAAATTGGAAGGAGTTGACATATGCGCCACGACGACCCCACAAATATTAAAAATACTTAGGTAGGTACGTTCAGTTTACTGTGACAATTAGCTTTTAATGCATAGTATAAAATACAGTCGCTTTCTGCGTCTCCACACGTTTAATCTTATTGAATACGCAACAAATGATACTTCATTCGGATTGGACATAATTATAACACATACACGTGCGAAGCAAGGGCGGGATATTAATATATTATTATTATAACATATGTTGTATGTTATAGCGAATATATTTACATACAGAATATGATATGGGTTTATATTATTTTAGTGATGAGCATTACCATGATACAATACGATTGTCTCAATAGTGATTGTCTTATAAAACAATATAACGCAATCGATAAATCCTTACTGTCTTATTCATAAAAAAATTCGAGTCGCTATTAGATCGTTATTGAACTGTTAAAATTCGGATG